>JADAQX010000686.1:0-28385 GCA_015476325.1 Cardiosporidium cionae
CTTGTTGAGATTGCATACTGTGTAGGGAATATTCAACTTCATCGGATTGAGAGTGGATTTCTGATGCTAATACGATTGATGGGACGTGAGGAAGTTTTCCTTTATCGGATGCCGTGTCCAATTTCATTTCTTTCGTGCTGCGGGGACTACTAGTTAAATCATAGTGGCTTCGGGCAGTAGATAAATTTTCTTTAATGCTTTTTGATGCAAAGTCTTTCGCCATTGCATTACTGTGGCTACTTTTGTTCGATCGCATGTTCTGCTGGGAAGAGTTACTCTTTTGTATATTGTTCTCGATTTGAAAATAAGTTTTAGAGGCTAGTTTTTTCCTGTTAGCAAATTAATGACGTGCATGTAAAATTTATAACAGAATATTAAGACTGGTTTTTTTTCTCATTATTAAGAAATGCATACAAATTAATATTTTCTGTTTCGTGTCGAATACTGTCAGGTTGACTAGTAATGGTGCCTCCAGTGACCCCGTCACTGAATCTTTCTTGTCCTTCATATTGCAATGGTTTTTCCGCATTGTTCATGACATCTTCTGCTGTGTATGAGGTCATAATTTTGTTTTCCTCCGGAAACTCTGGTACGTCTGTATCCCTAAGTGGCTGTAGTTGAACAGTGGCACTTCTCATCGAACTCTCCTCCGATGGTGTTTTTACGAACTTTTCTTCTGTAATGGGCAAATTCTTAGCTGTATCTTGCTGGTTGCAACGCTGATTATTTTGTAGAGCCAACTTCAACTTTGATAAGTGACTTTGTTTCAAAAGCAGCGGATTTTCATCCAAAATATTGCCATTTTCCCCCAAGACTCCTTTGCTTCTTCGCTCACTTGAGGGCGGAGTAGTAGATTCACCTGCATATTTCCATCAACTACTCTACATAATAGTCACAAAAGATAGAGACTTTTACCCACTGTTCATACGTAACAAAAAATGCTTTTGGGTTGGTCTACTTTGCTCAAAATATTTAGTTTAAAACCAAGTCTTTGCGAACCTTGCAATGCAGCAGCACATAGAGATTCTGCAATTTCATCATAATTGACACTTTTCTTATTACAAGTCTGACAATGAAAATAAGAATCAACATGCAACGATTTTGAAAAAATTAATTGCCATTCTGTAACGAAAATGTTTGGAAAAGATGCTTTTCTATCCTGTTTTTACTTTTCCCTACCATCTTCTCGCTTTCCGAATGAAATTTTGATGAGCTCAACTGTGGGTTGTGCTCATTTATTGTGTCACCTTTCAAACTTGAAACATCACCACAGTCTAGAACTCCGGTAAGAGTAATGTTAGCAGTAGTACCAGGTGAAACCTCTGCTTTTGAACTGTCAATTCCCAGTGCACGCAGCAGTCCAATAATGCTAGCCTCCTTTGTAACGGTGTCAGGCAAGAAAAGTTGCACTGTTCCATTGAGCTTCCCAGAAATCTCACGGGTGGCATTGCAATCAAATTTCCCTTTTTTTTCTTCTTTGTAATTAGTTGGAGAGTTACTAATCAAATTGCAAAGAGGAATTTCTTCTAGGCATTTCTCTAATTTCCTGTTGATATGATGAAGGCACTGCACGCTCGCAGCGTCTGGATTCACTTGAGAATAAACCTTGTCCTCGCTTGCTTCGAAGAGATTTCCTGGCGTTCGATATAGCTTTTGTACCCTCGTTTTTCTTGAAATATAATTTTGGCTATTGTCACAGCAAAATGATGATAATAATTCAGTAGAATTTCCCACACCAGAACACAGAAAAGAATGCTGCATCGATTCATTGGAAGTTGATGAGCTTGAAGTTTCTCCTAAGAATGAACGTGGTGTTTGGAAACCTGCTGATGCCACCATTTTCTCTGTCATTCTTAAGGAGAGCAACGCTACATATCTATTTCGCTCCAAATTAATAGCCGTGCAAACTTTCGGTTTTATAATTGCATGCAAAGAAACGTATTCGCCTTGTCTATACAAACAATGTGCTTTATTCGGATCCAGATCCTAGAATGTGAATTAGCTGGAAAGTTTTCTTACGGTAAAACATTTTTGAGCAACCACGATGCAATAGATTTCTCTATTAATGAATATATTCTATGGCATTTTTTAACACCTTTGAAAATGTCTAAGGCGCTTGTATATTTATGGGAGATAGCCACTCTTTTCTGAGTTTATCAATTTATCTAACTTTAATGAAAAATCACTATATAAGGCTAACCAACTCATGAATAGCAAAGCCCTGTCAAGATCAAATATTTTGAAAATGTCGCGTGCGCTATAAAAAATCTATGCAATAGAAATGCTGCACCATTTAACGTATGGCGAAGTTATGCTGCAATTATGAAATGAAGCCATTTTTTCATGTAGTTAAAAGTTATCGGAAATGGTCTCAGCTATAAAAGCATTTTCTATTTCACTTGTTATATCAATGTTGGAGAAAATATGCTGCAGTCAAGATGGTGTAACATTGCTGGCTTTCTTATTCAATGTATTTTTTTATGTTCTGCGAAAAGATTTAAATTATTTACCAAAATATGTAATCGAGTGAATTTAAGATGCTGAATAATTATAAAGCCAGCACCCTGCGTGCAGGATCGACCCAATTGAAGTAGACAATTTTTCTGACTTGAAAAAAATGTTTTTCCCACTGGCCTGCTTTCATAGTATCAGGACAGAATAGAAATGCAATTTTTAAAAAAAGAATGCTTTTTCTTTCAATTTTCGATTTCTTGTTATTTCTGGAAGAGAATTAAGTGCTTCTAGCCCCGACTCTTCATTCTTGCTACAATGCATACCGGATAATAATAGATATGTGTGTCTATTATATATCTTTCCAGTGTAAAATTCGTTGTCTTTTTTTGCGTAAAATATTATGGATCTGTGACCGCAATGCCTGGATGTGAATGGTGGGCTCGTGAAACAGAGAGTGATGACAATTTTTCAAATTGCTGTCCCCTGAGACTTCCTGTAAAGGTGCTTCACTATAATGTGTGTAGCAATTAATCATCCCTTGATATTAAGCTTTACTTTTTAGCCATAAAGGTGGAAGGTAGAACCATAATAATTGTAACAGCCATTGCGTAACCCTAGACTGGTCAATCCAAGTGACCTATTAACCATCGGACTACTGAAGGGCTTTGAGTAACTTCTGAAATGTTGTTGCGGCTCAGAATTGTATTTTTCTATCAATAGAAAAGCTATGCATACAAATCGTACGATATAACAGTCGTCAAAGAGTATTGCGGCTACAGTGGAAACGCTACTTCAGCTACTTTGAGTCTGAATTGAAGTATGCTGTAAATATTAAATGTATTGCTCAATAACAAAGGTCATTAATCTAAATCATATTAAAAAATGTAACCTTTAAGGAGTATCCTTGCTATTTCTTTAAAAAATATATGGAAGCAACATTTAAAACTGGAAAAATTCGAAGGCAAAGCGCAGAATTGCTTTCATGTGTACTGACGCCATGTTTGCTTTACTTGAAAAAATGACTTTAGAATCAATTTTACAAATTCATGTCTATTAATTAAATAAAATACTTTTAAACAATCTAGCCAGCATCATTAATTGTATTCCAAGAAAAACTTATAAGAGTTATCAATCTATATGAAGTGTAATTGAGAGCGTAACTCAATGAGACAGGGCCCTGCATACAAATTTTCTCAAACATGATCACCCAGAAGAAGCGCTAATGTGTGTCTTTGTTACCTTCAGGTTATTCGCGAACTACATATTTTAGGGAGAACGAAAAAATATTGAGCTGAAATAAACTATGCTGATGTTTTCATCAAAAATGGGAAGCTAATTGTTTTTTGATTCCAATTTCTATCCTGTGTTTCACAATCTGTTTTGACAAATTCTTACTATTTTTGTGACGACATGAGAATTCAACGGGGCCATGCTATTATTCTGACATTTTAGCGGTTGCATTTTTTGGAATATCGTTCTTTTCTCTTGTTTCACCAGCTAAATACATATCAGCTTTTCTTCAGGGACAGGTCACGGTAAATGCACCACCAGCTATACTTTTTTCTGAGAGCGAGCATTCCTCTAGCGACCGTGAAGCTTCTAGCTTAATGCGGACAATTTATACCTTTAAAATTATAGTCTTCGATTCTTTTAATTTCTGTGATAACGTGAAAAGATCACAATTGCTTCATTTGTGTTGAGATTAAAACTTTGCATTTTCTTGTATACACATTAACTCGGTATTCAAGCATATGAGCTTACTTTTTCTTATATTTCTTAGTAGGCATGAATGAGCAATTTAGCACTGGACGCTTTGGCAAAATTTCGTTTCGAGGAAGAGAGATTATATTTTTGATGCTTGTCCATCGAGGCTTGCACTTGTGTCCGCGAAATTCGAGAACTAAATCGAGTAGAGCATTTTTTGACAGCATCTAGAATATCGTGACCGAAAATACCTTCACTGTGTGCTATTTTTTCAGAAACCCGTTCGTGTTCCTTCCTTTTTCCATTTAGCTGCTCATTTTAGATCTGCCTGATCAAAGTTTTTAACGGTATTGCCTCCAGTCGACCAGATGATAGCAATTGGGGCCGCCCGAAAATTGGAGCGCGATGCAAACGATGTTTTTGGCACCAGCCATGCTTTTGATTTGGCTGGGGTGCATCCCCCATCTATTTCGCCCTCGATAGACTGGAACAATTTCAATTACCCTCGGGTACAACAATCCGTGATAAGTTGAACAACGCTAGACTTATTAAGTTTGTCTTTGCAGTTTGTACGGTTTCTGCGTACAGTAGAATTTACTTGAAAGAGTCTTTATAGTGGCTTCTACGTAAAACAAATTGCATCATTGCCTATTGTTAAAATTATAAGTTACGATCTGCTAGTAACAATTGTTCTCAGAAATGAGCGAAATGAATGTATAACGTGGTTTTTACTTTGCATGTTTTGTCTTCGAACACGTGCTCCTTTTTCATCAAAAAACAGTCAGCCAAATTGCCATTATTTGCAATATAGGGAAGTGTTTAAGATAAAAATCAAAAATTCCCCTCTTTGCACAAATATCGTACCCCAAGCTTTCCTTTGTGTTGCAAGAACGCATAGATCTGATGGAAAAATTTTTAGTTTTGTAGTTTACGAGTGTTTATTTATTACATGAATAGCTTAGATATATCATTTTGAAGAGGCATCCGCATGCTTCTTAATAATTTTTTTGTTACGTAGTTGTATGGTTGGCCGGGAGATGGAGCCTTTGTGTCAAAATTTATAAGCAATGCTTTTTTATTAGAATCAACATCTATAGCACAATTTTATCTTTTAGGGACTTAACTTGATTCATTATGACCTTGATGAACTGCCATCCGAATCTGTCAAGGTCATACGACCGATTCATTGGGGTTTTATTTTAAGCTGCAGCACGCTATTACTAAATTTATTCAATACCGTAGTGCTCACTGTAAGTACTTATTTCTATGGAACCTGCTCCATTCGTTTTGGAAACTTCAATTATTTTTCACGAGAGAAACTAATGTGACTAGTAAACAAAATATGAAACTCTGCTCATGTTTAAATTAATCAGTTTGGCGGAGTTTCTGCTCTTCGGTTATGCTTCAGCTTTCTCAACATCCTTATCTTTGGGCCGGCATTTGGGTGAGTTTTAATAAGTTGTATATGCATTTTGCGTAATTAATCGTTAGAACACACTGTACATATTGAGATACTTCTGCTGGTGGTTGTTGCATATATTTCAGATATGCATTCTATCAAGGGTACCGGGGTATTGCCGTTTCCAGTTCATCATATACTACTCGCTTCCTGTTTTGTCAAGGCTGCTTGGTAAACTATGGGCAGTAGACCTAAGTAGTGGAATTCACTGAATTATAAAATTATCAGTTTCATTATATAGTAAAATCACAGTAGAATAGACGAAATTTTTCCAACGCATTGCTTTTCAGCTTGTTCTAGTTCTCTTCTTCTCGCTCGTTCCCATGGGGGCTATTAACGGTATAGCGAGGTTGTCACATCTCAGAGCTCCTGCAAGCAGCCTTGGAATTTCCGGTATACTACTAGCAAATACTCAACTATGAAAAGACTAAATTTAGTTTAATTATGGTGTAGTCTTTCTAACTACTCCCTGAAAACTTACTTGGCTACGTTATAATTTGCACTGCTGGTGAAACTACGAGTACACACCACAACACAGCCTATAAAAGGATAATGTGCTGATATTCACCAAAAAATTTATTTTTTCTAGGTGGGATCAAATCATACTGGATCTATGTTACGGTCACAGAATCTTTGCTATGGTTAATTGCACTTTTGATTGGAGGTGACTGTTTGAATCCGTTAATTTGTATTAGTGCTACAAGTTTTTTTTCGTTAAAATCATTGCAATTTACGAATTAAGTCTTGCATAACATAATGTCCTCTTTATTCTTGATACAGTGCGAAACTTTTATCGAGTGTGGACTTTCAATCCATACGAATCATCAGAGGATCATACAGGAAATGTTTTCTTCTGATTCTTTTCCAGAATTGTGAAATTGCGGCAGAACGCTACTATTTACTTCCCAGGTCGTTGCTTAGATGAAGTGAGTGGGCTTGTCGAGAAATCTAGCACTTAACATAAACTACATAATGTCAAATTGTGCGCAAAAAAAATTTTCAGAAGTACAGACGGTCCTCAAACTTTACAGCTGAAATTTTGATGTTTTTATAATTTGAAAGTGTAGACTTGAACTTAAAAAATCACTAGTTTCATGTGAGGATTTGCATCAAAAAGACAGTCATAACCCATAAGGGATGGCTGCACTTATTAAAGCTTATCAAAAAGCTGCTACGTACTTTAATAGATTCACTTTAAGCAAAAAACCTTAACTTTAGCGACTTTTTTGTTGAAAAAAGAGGAAAAAATGAAGGGTTAATGTACTAATTTAGAGATACAGAAAAAATAGTAGCTGCATTTCGACAGCATGAAAAGATGACAGCATCGAAGTAAAGTAACGCATGCTTTTCAGGCCTGACATAGGCTCTTTACAAGTTTCCTTACAATGCCGGAAATCGCCCTTGTAACACAATATTCAGTTCGGTGTAGGTCTGTTGCATACTATAATATAGCAAAGCCCACAATACTGATGAGATAGCTGCCGGAAACTTACTGAAAATAGACATCTATTTTATCACTTCTAGGAAAGCTAATATAGTATAAACCGAAGCAGGAAACAACCCATTACTTATCAAAACGTAGCAGTGCAAATGGTGCCTCATTTGCTACTATCAATTAGGCACTTACACTTTATATCAAAACATTACTAGCAATGTTGATGAAAAATATTATCATACGGAAACTGTAGCACTTCCCAAACTATACATGAGAGGATCGGCAAAAAGAAGACGATGCAGAACTCTTCACAACTTTCTCAAAAATATGTCAGGTTCTTTGCCGAGTAAATAAAAAGAGATCACAAATTATTATAACGAAGTTATCACTTTCATCGCTCGGAAAAGTAACACAAGACAGCATTTAGTAGCGCATTGAGGGAATGAAAGCACACCAATGACATGTGAAAGTTCTCTGCAAAATGGCAAACAAATAAAGAAACCATCATTAAAGGTTACCCATATTTATTGTTTTTTACTGAAAGTTCGATTTTAACAATCAGAAGCAAAATTTTCTGCATTCTGTTCATTCATAATTTTTCGAATAATTGGGAGACATTCTCTTCGGCCGGCGATAATATCATCTGCAAGCATACCTCTTCCTTCGGGGAATTTTAATATTTTCGGATGGAAAGCCTTGCGAGTACCACGTTTAGAAGGCATGACTACACCCATGTAAATCTTTCTCCAGGTAGATGGAAGCACTTGAACTTGACGCAATCGCCGTTTCCTTCTTGGACTTTTTTGTGATAGACGATGCTGCTGCCCAGCAGAACGCCGTAACCACTTTCCACTAGCTGTTACCTTGAATCGTTTGGCGATTGACTTATTTGTTTTGCCTTTTAACGCAGGCGTCCGAAGTACCATTCTAACTCTAGACAAATTGGGATTACGGGATATCATCTGCGTATTTCGAAGGTGTTGGCCAGGGAACTGATTGAAGCGGGCGCAGCAATCACTATAAAAAAAAAGAGAGATGAACTCGGAAAAACTACTTGGAGATTTGAGGAGATAAGCGGATCGCCTATTTTCCCTCCTCTCAGACGTTTCCACGGAGGAAATGTAGAGAAGAAGCAAGAGTATATACCAATGAAATTGACTAGGTGTCAAAAGTGGCATCTTCTCATTCTTACTGTACGATCACGATTCTTTCCCACAAGCGGTATACCCATCCCTAATCATTGTGGGCAGTATTGCAAAGAGGTATTGTTGTAACGCAAGAGCGAGTGGCAGTGAAAAAAAGTGAGATGAAAAATAATATAGGATCGATCAGTGCATGATAAGTTTTGTCAGAGATACACCAGCAACGTTTCATCGTATGAGTACACATCTCTGGTGCTTTTCGTTTGACTTTGAGAAGAGGCGTATGAAAAGGTAGGCATAACCACAATCTTTCAACATGATAAGAACTTCAAGAATATTTATTTGCCGCACCGTCAGTTCCAAAAGTCGAGCTACCTATGCGGCTAAATTTATCCGCTTAAGAATATCAGGGCTAGCACATCGAATCCCAAGCGCAAGCGTCTCTGGTAAAGAGCTGCACATGAAGTTTAAGGTGCATTTATTTATTTGTTGATATTACCTTGAAATCAGATCACAAAAGCGCCGGAAACTGAAATGTATTTTACAACTATAGAGCATGTCAAATACTAAAATGCTGGACGAACCTGTTTTGGTGATTGGTTTACATTTACTCTAAAGGTACTCTGATTTAAAGCATCTAAGCAACGTTTGAATCACGCTATACACAAATCGCATGTTGCATTTCAGCCTACCATTCTAGCCTGGGTTGTGAATTTCTTGCGGCACGGCAGAATTTTTACCTTTGCAAAAAATTGTACTAGCAGTAAGGTTTTGCATTTCATCGGGCATGTCGTTCTACATCAAAATTTTGCCCCCATGCAAGCATTTCGAGAATTTTACCTACAGAACATTCGATTCGTCTTTTACGTGCATTATTTTTCCGTTGATTTTTTCTTTGTTAAAAAACAGGAATATTGAAAAAAATTCTTCTTTTTTCCATCCGCGGTTTCCCTGTTAGTTTTTCTACATTTTGCTAGTGCCGATCTGCTTTTGTTCAATATTTAGAGGATTACTCCGACAGAATACTATAGCAAGTAGGGAGCTTGTGGGGTCTCTATTTAGGGAAGAAGGGAGGTGACGCGCATAGATATTTCGTGCACTACTTTGTAGCCATATTAGAATTTTATAGCAGTGAACAGTTCAATTTTGTCAACCCCCATTTGCTCGTGTAAATCTCTTGCTTAAATATTGGCGTACATTTCTTTTTGGCAGTCTATCAGTTAAAAGAATGGCACGTACGAAGCAAACCGCCAGGAAATCAACTGGTGGAAAGGCTCCCCGTAAACAGCTTGCGACAAAAGTTGCACATAAATCGGCTCCAGCTGCTGGTGGAATAAAAAAGCCCCATCGATATCGTCCTGGGACGGTTGCTCTTCGGGAAATTCGAAAATACCAGAAGTCAACCGAACTTTTGATCCGAAAGTTGCCCTTTCAGAGGCTTGTTCGAGAGATTGCACAAGATTTCAAAACTGACCTAAGGTTTCAATCACAAGCTGTACTTGCTCTCCAGGTATGAAATATCGATATAATTTGCAATATTTAGCTTCCAGGTATCATTTTAAAGTTAGGCTAGCTGCTATTTCATCTGTAATTTACTGTTGTCTTCCTTTTTCGGTCTGATTATATTGTTTTTTATTTTGATGTAGCTGCGGCTGCTTGCTTAAATCGTTGCCATTTCTTGTGGCAGCCTATTATTTCCCCTTTTATTGCGCATTGTAGGATTCTATGTGGAAAGTAATTTTGATTCTGTTTGAGATTGCCTTGCTTTCTTACACGTTAAACATTTTTTTCTATGCTTGTAGGAAGCATCGGAGGCATATCTGGTAGGGCTATTTGAAGATACCAATCTATGTGCAATTCATGCAAAACGTGTCACTATAATGCCAAAAGATATTCAATTGGCTAGACGTATCCGCGGCGAACGTTCTTAAGTGAACATTCTTAATAGCCAGTAGCTTTACATTTATGCTGTTCTTTATCCTTGTGGATTTTTGTATTTTTCGTATTTGTTTAGGGTTATTGTAGTCTCGTATTATCGAGCATGCGTGTTTTTTCTTTTCTGTAATTTCTTCACGCTTACTCTACAAATTATGGCATTTTTACTTGTACTTGTTAAAAAAGATTTCTGTTTTGCTCTTGTATGTATTGCTCACTGCGGCATTACCTACAACTTCAGCTAGATGTGCATAAGAGAGTACTTTGTTCATGTAATTACACTCTTAGTAGCTTGCTTTTCTTCTAGTGCAAATACGTCTTTAAGAAGATTAGGCTTGCTTTACTTCCTTATGTAAACTATGATTTTATCAAGCAACCCATGTCTATGCATGTGACACAATGGATTGTATTAAAGTAGAAAGCAATGGCATAGTGCTTGAACTCGGTTTTGTAAATGCCGACATCAAGAATGGCTTGAAACAGTATTTGCCTTTTAGTTGAACTTATAATAGAAAAGGATATAAATTTGTGCAATACCATTATTGTAACCATTTGATTGAATCCAAAAGATTGCGTACTTTTGGGAGTAATAACTTCGTTCCCGGAGGCTTTTGTAGTACAATCAAGCAAAATTACTAACTACTTTTCCTGGATCATACGATTGGAACTATTTTTCGGCGTAAAGCAACGCAGTGATAGAAGTGTTTTCTCAAAAGCAGAGGCAGCATGACAAAAGTTAAGCAGTTCATTGACTTCTTGCATGCTATAGCTGCAGAGGAAATGTCGCTTAACTACATAATCTTGATTTTTAGTGCAGCATAAGTGGTTTATTTTATCAAAGGTTACACGAAAAAACAATTTTAATGGAGGATTCCTTACTTCCCTAGTGCAGTAATTATATTCTTTGTGACATCGTCTCTGAGCATTTTAACATGATCGAAATACGTAGTATCCTTGTTGTGTATTTGAGGCAAGCATAAGAGGTGATCTGAAATAAATTATGGAAAGTTGATACAAAATGTAGTGGATCCGTTTGCATTCCCCTTTGCCTTATACTCTTGTCCACTTTCGCATTTTTGAAACGGTAGCTACGTATTCAGCACACGAGGCGCAGTGATTGGGGCTTTACTTCAAAACGCCGACAGGAAGCTGAAGCTTCCTTACACCAATATGTTTTGTGAGGGAGCTCGAAGCACTGATTATGTTTTTTATTCAATCCTTACTCTTTGACTGAAAAAATGATTTGTACGGGATATGGATGGAAGGCTGGCTGTTCGCAATGGCATACGATTGTGTGATTTCTACCATTATAGTTGCGTTTGAAAGGTTATCTCTTTGGTTCCTTTCCTTAGCCATGCGGGTAGCCTGATTTTGAATTATCTCAGGATGCTTCTACATCGAAATACAGCTGCGATAGCGCTGTTATTCTTTTTGCATTGTTTTGAAGGAGTACTAGCTGCCTTTCAAAAAGCTTCCTTAAATCAGAATGTGTGCGTTACAAGAAAAAACAAGTACGGCGTCTTGATGATTCCTCGTCATGGAATGCCACTTGCTTTTTCTACACAAAAATTGGGATGGAAAACTCTTCAGAAGGGGCTCTTTTGTTCACAGGGAAATGGGCAATTGATCGGTCCCAGTAAGGGCAATAGACCTGAATTCTGTTCTGGTTGTCAGTCACTCCAGCGTAAAACTTTCCATGCAACCTATCCGTGGCATCGTTCTAACAGCATTTTGCTGGCAATGTCCGCAGACAAGGGATTTCCTCCATTGTTTGGTACGGTAGAAGCAGAGACTTTGAAGCGGAATGAGTGTGCTTCTTTCTTGGAAGTTGTGAAACAATCATAGAATAAGTTAATAATCCGTACGTTTTTTGCGTGGGATCTTTTTTTAATTCAGAATTATTGTAAATATACCCACTTTTTGAAGGTAACTATCCCAGACGATGATTAATTTCACTCAAAAGTTGACATTTGTGCGTCTATCTAATATAATTCCATCCCCTATCACAACTCGTTGTTTTCAAATATATTTAGTTCAATAAATATGAACACATTGCTAAGTTGATATGTTAAAATGATACGTTATTCCAAACTAGCAAATGTGAAGTTGTATTTGCATGCATAGGGTGGGATATATTCAAAAACAGAAGTTGCTTGTTATTGTCGGTACATGGAGTAACTAGCAGAGCATTACTTTTATAGTGAGCAGTTTCTTCAAAATGGAGTGCTAAGTTACATTTGCTTCTCCTGAGTACAAACTAAGTGATTTGATTTTGGTTGTTTCGTCTTTGATACATGTAGCTCAGTTATTGCATTAGAAAATGTAAGTAGTGGCTCATTTGAGTAAAAAACCTAGTTTATCTTCTTTTATCCTGAATTTTGTTCAGATGAGCAGGATTACGATTTTTTTCGGCGTATTGGTGTTTCACCGTCTGCAAGTACGGTTGAAATAGAGAAAGCCTATGTTGAAGCTCTCAGTGATACAGAGAATCGCAAAGAAAGGATGGATTTAAAAGATAAATGGTTTGATATAAACCAAAAAATTTTCAGTTCTGATCTAAACCTGTTTGAGGCATGTCAGCATTCGAAGAAACCATGGTTTAATCCATTCAGAGGTGGTGGCAATGATATAGAGTACGTTTATCTTTGCTGAGTGCTAAGGAATTGTTTGTGTCATAAAAGATGTAATCAAAATACACTTGGATTACATAGCTTAAGATGAACCATTTCATCCTACTATCTACATCTGCTCCTTGCTCCATTAAACATTCCTTATTTAGGATGTTTCTTTTGGTTAGTATAGTATTGAGGGTGCTATACATCACCCTCAGCAGCCTTTTGAATGGATGCATGGTTTATAGTCTTTACTATTGATATTTTTGAGATTGAGTGTCCAAGTCTGACTTGGGTTGCATTTACAATTTTTTATTTTAAAATTTTTTATTTCTATTACGAGCCTAGTTTGTTTCAATGTATATCTCCTATTTTACACGTTATTAATCTAGGATTAAAAAGCATCCCATTAGTGAATTCTCAGAGGAATATTTGAAGCAATTGGATTGGCCTCAAGAAACTAAGGATAAACTCATTCACAGGAGGTCCAGACGCTCCTCTGGTTTAGTGTATTCTCTCAGTGGGAGCGTGGAAGGTGGTATCTTTCAGAGGTTTGGATAATTGCACGATCTTTGTAACTCTATCAAATGGAATGATTCAGTAGGAGCATTTTATTTCATCGCAGCTTGATTTCTGAAATGTATAGTCGTGTAGGAATCTTTTCTCGCTATGCAAATCTTCTATTCGCTTCAAATAATGCCAAGAATTGGGCTATAAAGTAGAACTTAATGATCTCAAATCTTGATAGCTAGATGAGTTTTCTTGCTCATCTTCTTTTATTTTGGATTACTCTGTAGATCCACTGTGCAACGCGTGAGATCTATAACCCAATTTATGCTTCCGCTGCTCGTATTGGGTGGTGTTATTCCTAAGTTAAGTCCACCCTCTATAGCAGTCTGCACAATGCTCACTGCGGCACTCATTTCTGGTCGAGGGGCTCCACCTGTAAGTTAAAAATTTTATTTTTCAATTTTTGTCATTGTGTTTAATTTTTTTCTTTGGAAGTATCCAAATGCAATTTTCCTTTTGAAAGAGTTCTTTTTGTCCCCTTTTTCTTCTATACAATGGATCCCTCCTCCATGATATGCAAGAAGCTACCTGTATATGTAAATCTATGGCCATGCTTAGGTTTAAGAGAGATATTTTTTCAGAGCTTGGCACGGTTTTATGTTTTTTTTCTTCCTTTCAAAATAGGGGTATTCTACTATGCTCTATGCATATCTCTTCAGATTTTCATTCTATGGTCATTCTTTTTAAGCATGGCCCCCTCCTGCCTATTGTAGGCGTAGGCTATTTTTCTCTTTATAGCTAAAAAATCAAATTCTTGCTTAAAATATTGTTTGCAGCCAAAAACCGATGATACAGGGAAACGTCTGGACGTTGCTCCTCCCAGCTTACAAACGTTAGTGCTGACCACCCTTATTTTAGCCCTCCATGGAGCATTGGGTGCCGCACTCGCTACCCTCTTCTTACGCCTGGTAAATTTATTTTAGTTAGATTTTTTTGGTTTATGTGAAGTGAAGCATTCTACGATACTGTGATTAAAAGAAACGTTTCATCTGTGTTTTTGAGATGCATTTTTTGGGATAGCCAGGTTTAGAAAATCCTTAATGCTTTCCCTTGTGTTTTCAATATACTCAGGTGGAACTACCGCTATTCTTAACGACAGAAGGTGTGGTGGCCATGTTTATCAATTCACAGCTTCTGTTTGCGGCTTTGTACTACAAAACCTTTGTTCCATCAAAAGAAATACATGAGGATTAAATCCGTCCACTTAAATATCGAGATATCTTTGAATATCAATTAAATGCAGAAAGTAAATAAGTACCATATTCTTAGAATGAAGCAGATGCACTGTCTTGACATCCTCTCTACCACACCTTCAAAAACTAGATTTCTACGTAATAACAGTTGAGGCTCTTCGATAAATTTAATAGAATCTGGAAAAATATGCAAACACATTTTTCATCATTACCAAGAACGTTGAAACCTCTTCCTGCTCCCCAAGATGAGAAGGAGGATTAACGTAACAGTGTGAGGGATCCATTTGTTTACTATTGAATTAAATTACTAAACGTTTTCATACTTGACATGTAACACCCCGTAAATATAAGAATTAAGGATGCTGTGTACATTGTAAATGTCATGGATTCATCAGGTTAATATATTTCTCGTTAAGAAAGGCATGAAGCCTCTGTAAAATGTGTACCCGCTGAAATTCCTGCATAGTATTCGTTTCTTCTAATTTAGAAGGATATAAACGGAAGCATTATGCTTGAAAGGAAACTGACCACTTAGAAGTGTTCTTTTCTACTTTTATGGCATCTTCAGATAAGTTTTTACGACGCAAAAAATTGTGGTACGATTTCTCCACATCCCCAGTAGGTTTGGGATTATTGATTTTCTTGGATTTCTGCAAGGCAAGAATAATGAAAGGTGTAGGCGGTTACATAGCAAAGCAGCATCTACAGAAGAGAAATTGCAAATTAAACTGTATTTGATTATCTAAAATCAAGCCAACACTACGCTAAAATTCTTTTATGTGTTAAAAATACCACAAAATTTTTTTCGGCTGGAGGTCATTGTAAAAATATAGATTCAGAGTGGGATCATCATGAATTACAATAACAAAAATAAAGACTTCATGACGGAGGAAAAGAAATGTTCTCGCTTTGCCTACTTAAATCATTCTAGCAATAATGTCTCCTTCTCTGTAAGAAAGGCTCAACTACTGCAGTTACTGCTCAGTAATGAAAACAATCTCAGCCGCCAATGTTGTTCACAACAGGGAAACACGAACGCATGAGTATTTATCATATTATATATACGTATCTTTTTGAGCATACATTGTAGCGCACAATTGCATAAGTAGAGAGGAAAATGAGATTTTGAGGAATGTAGTAGTTGAGGGAGGCCTTCACACATTGCACAATAAGGGAGTCCTGCCGCACAATTAAGGCGGGAAAGAATCGCTGAAGGAGTGTTGATTTACTCATTTGAAAGAATTATATAGTTCGGTCTTATTTCAACAATTTTAAGAAACGCACTTAAAATCAGAGTCGTGTAAGTTTACTTTAGTTCATCAATCAAGCACACTTGTTCTTGAAGAAGGAGAAATACTGAGAGAATGGACTTTATTAAAAGATTGAAAAACAATAATAACAGCTTGAAGTTGGTTTTTCCGCGATGTTTACCCATGCGCCTTGACGAGCAATTTCGGACTCCCTGCTAGATCAAGATTTTGCGGCGAAAGGAGCGAGCGTGGCGGCTGTAGTTTTGATTTTTGACACGTCACCCCGGATACTTCACAAAGGTTGCCACTAGATTTTGCTTGTTTTTCATTAAAGAGGGTACGTCAATCTTGTAATCATCCCGATACTCTAGCACATTGAGATATTTCAAATTTTCTGAAGGAAAGGTTGCTGAATGCCTTTTTATTTCGCACAGCCTTACTCTATAAAAAACTATCTTCATTTTCTTCGAAAAAATGCGCACGTTTCTCAAAAGCTTTATTGCAATATACACGTAGTCTGATACTGTAGTCAATGCCTTTTCGAAAGCCTGATTCTTTGCTCTTTAGCTTGAGAACTTCTTCTTTTCTAGCTGTTCAAGTTGAAATATAGTTGAATCATCGAAACGGCCATCGTAGCTGCTGCCATACGTTTAGGTCGGCGTACTCTCTTCTGGCCGTACCAATTTTCACTAAACAGGTCACTTCATGCTTTTCAATCTGCTTCAATAGGTTCCCGCTTTGTCAGTATGCAGGAGCGAAGTCCAGCGGATCTTATAGTTGCTTCTTCCGCTGTCATCGGCGAGGAGGGTACGGCTTTGTCTAAGAAGGGGAAGAAAAAAGCCGAAAAGAGAAATGCCAAAGCTCAGCGGCAGCAAGAAGTTGCTTTAGCCGGTTCGTTTGTCAAGCCTCTGCCTGCACTTCTTTTCGTTCACTTTACAATGGAGAAATGCTAAGAATACGTTTGTTAGTATCACTCTAGGTTGAAATAATGGAAAACAGGGAGAATAGTACGCAAATTATAAGTAGAGAGCAATGTCGATGTAGTGTCATCATTCTGTGCTTTTCATCAGAAGCAGAAATAATCCTACAGGAGCTTCTCGATATCTTTGAGAGAGTCTTCTCGACAGTTATGCAGAGCGTGAAGAAAATTATTTTCACTGTACAATTTTTATAATAGCATTTTACACGAAATAGATATACATACCCATTGCTTGGAAAATTATGAAATTTTGAAGGAAATGCGATATTTTTAAGAGACTCCATATGAAAGAATTTGTATTTTGTAGCTGGTATTACTTTGTTTTCAAAATATGCCTTATATTTGTAAGAAAGATCCAATGTATAGGAGAGAGCGATACTTTCTTTTTATTTTATAAAGATAGTTTTAGCCATGCCTTTGCAGAGAAGATGATTCTCACTGTGCAGTATATTTTTGAAAACCCAAACTTCGATTTTTCAACCCTCTACATCTTTCTCTACATAAAATTTTCAGTACAACAAGCTCAAAATGCATCGGTGGATATGAACAAAGTTGCAACGAGTTTTGAAGATGATACCTTTGGTTTATGGCCACTTATTCAATCCTCCTCATTTTCTTCTCGTCAATGGGTTACTTTGAAAAATGTAAATACGAGTCTAATAGATCAGCCTATATGGATACGTGCACGCTTACAATCCAGTAGAAGAAAAGGTGAATTATGGAAACAAAAATTTGTATAGTGAGGGTTCATTTTTACGTTTCTATTTGTTTTTATTGAAATGAAAGGCAGGAACCGCTTATTCTGTTTTTTACTCCTGTTTAAATGCATCCTGTGTGTAAAGAGTTTAGATAGAAGAAGGAAACAGAGCTTTCTCTTGAGGTTAAAATTGGATATAAGGCTCTATTTCCTTTATATTTGAATACCTTACTACCAACCTATAGAATTTGGGTTCCCTTCTATAAATGTAGAGAGATGCACATCGTCGATGGGTGTTTTTATTCATTTATAGGGAGTTTGAATCCTCAGCTACTTACTCAAAATGCATGCTTATGGATTTTACTTGTAAACAAAAAAAATTCGATACCCTTCCTCCATCTATTATGGATTTTAGTAGTATAGTTGCATTTTCTGTACTTTAACTCATGTTTTTCTGATTTTTTTCATCCTCAAAAGAATTTTTAATACTTCCTCATCCATCTTCCTCCTCCTCTTTCTCCTCATCATCCATCTTCCTCCTCCTTATCCATCTTCCTCCTCCTTATCCATCTTCCTCCTCCTTATCCATCTTCCTCCTCCTTATCCATCTTCCTCCTCCTTATCCATCCTCCTCCTCCTCTTCCTCCTCCTCCACCTTCCTCCTCCTCCCTCCATCCTCCTCCTCCTCTTCCTCCTCCTGCACCTTCCTCCATCCTCCTCCTCCCTCCCCCATCATCTTCTTTTGACTAAAAACAAAAAGTTGGAAATTTAGATGCCTTCCCAAGTATAGCTTTCTAATGGGAGTCATCTTTGTAGACAAAAAAGGGATAGAAATCCTCTATCTTCAATATATTTACATTCCTATATTAAATCTTTTATTAAATACAATTTTTCTTCTACATTTTTCAGGAGCCATCTGTTTTGTTGTACTTCGACATCAATTGTATACTCTACAGTGTGTATTGGATGGAAATAAGAATGTTTCAAAAGATATGCTACGATGGACAGCAGCGTCAGTATATTTTTATTTCTAATGTTTAATACTGATCCACTGGAATTGTTTGAATTATTATTGTTTTGTAAATTTTTATACATTGTGGAGTATAAAAATTTTTAAATACACTGTGATTCTTGTATTATATTTAGAATTTTTATGAGATGCTTCTTTGAATAGGATGACAATCTCTGTGTTTTGTTTTCTTTTTTTTTTTGTATGCAATCCTCGTCATGTGTGAAACTATCCATGGATTGGATTGTCTTACTTAGCTCTTTGTTATTTTATAAAAAAATTTCAAAAGTAGTATTTTATTTCTATTTTTGAGATATATCTTTTTATTTTTCTATATATATATATTTGATATGAATATAGTCTTCCATTGGAATCCATTGTAGATATCTATGGTTTCGTTTCTAAACCAGATATTGAAATAACTGCCACAACACAGAAAGGTAAAAAAGAGATAAGGAGAGAGATATTAGGATGGATAGGAGAGTTTATTTTATTTATTATTAAAAAAAAGAGAAAAAATTATACTTTATAAATTATATATAATAAAAAAAGAAATTATACTTTATAAATTATATATAATAAAAAAAAAAATTAAATAAAATAAATTACATCCTTTAAAATAATTTTTTTTATTTTTTTTTGTAGTTGAAATTTGCGTGGAAAAATTCTTCTGTATGAGCAAAGCAACATCTGGTAATACCTTGTGTCTGTACACATAAAATCTCTATATATATTTTTTTTTTTTTCAATAGAAAGGAGAGATATAACATTTATAATATATTTTTTTTAAATATTAAGTGGATTGAAATAAAAATTTTTTTACAAAATAGTCTCTCTTTTATTTCTTTATATTATTTTTTCATAGAGTTACCTTTCCAACTGAAAGATGCAAACACTCCTGATACAGCAGAAGGGGATGAGGTGGATGAATACAAAAAAAATTTCTTCTTTATTATTATCCAAAAAATAAATTAAATTTTCTACAAAGCTTATTTATGTTCATGAATATTATTCGATTTTTTTTTTTTACAAGCATTTTTAATATAAATTAAAATTGGTTTTTATATATTTTGATTTTTTTTATATATATATTTATATTTATTCTTAAAATATTTACATCTCTCTCTTTATATATATATATATATATTCACTAGAGAGTATACTATCTTTTTGTAATATCTCTCTTTTAAGAACATCTTTTATATTTTGAAAAATTCATATAAAAGTGAAAAGAAGGGAATTTTTATTAAATTTTTTTTCCTAAAAATATAAAAGGAATTCTTTTTTTTCTTTATTTTTTGAAAATCTTTCTTTTTGTATATTATAGGTTATTGTTGTGAATCAAGACACACGTCTCGATAATCGTATTCTCGATTTACGGGTGAAATTACATCACCTATTTCTTTTATTTTATATTCGATTTTAGTAGAAATATAATATATATATATTTTTATTATTTTATTATTTTATATATATTTTCTTTAGACGATGGCTAATCAGAGCATCTTTCGATTACAATCGGAGATTGGAAGGCATTTTCGAGAATTTCTACGAGAGTATGCAAAAAAAAAAAAAAAAAAATTTCTTCTTTTTTTTATATTCACTATAATTCTTTTTTTTTTTTTTTAAAGTAATCTATCTTTACATGAATTTCAATATGTTTTTTATTCAAGGAGAGAATTTATTGAAATTCATTCACCAAAACTCTTAGGAGGTGCCAGTGAAGGTGGATCGGCTTGTTTTATGTTGGATTATTTTAATCGTATGACAAAAATAGAAGGAAAATTTATACTGTATGCATGAAACTTACAAAAAGAAGAAGAGAGGATGAAGAAGAGAGAGGATGAAGAAGAGAGAGGATGAAGAAGAAGAAGATAGAATGAAGAAGAGAGAGGATGAAGAAGAAGAAGATAGACTGAAGAAGATAGAATGAAGAGAGAGGATAAAGAAGAAGAGAAAGAAGAAAGTATAACTCGAAAAGGAAAAGTAGATACTAATAAAGAGATTCTCATGAAGTGAATGGATAACAAAATATGACTTTTATAAAGTACGAAAAGGATAGATATTAGAATGGTGTGTGTTGTAGATACATTCTTCAATTCCATGTAGAAATATGTATATACATCTTCTTATAAAAAATATATATATTCTTATAAAATATATATTTTAATTATTTTTTCTCTTATTTCTCTCTCAGGAAAAGCTTGTTTAGCTCAATCACCACAACTATATAAACAAATGGTTCTTTGTGGAGATATGGATCGTGTTTTTGAAGTGGGTAAGTATAAAAAAAAAATATTTTATGAAGAGAATTATGAAAGGGGTGTTTTCTTTAATTTTTTATGAAATTTTTAATAAATAAAAATTAGAAATTCCATCTATAGAGTACACTATTTTCTTCATTTCTTTTCTTCTCCATTTTTTTTTTAAAATTTCTTTAAATGTGTAGAAATATTAATATTTTTTTTTATGCTATTTGCAGGGCCTGTATTTCGAGCTGAAAATAGCAACACACATCGTCATCTCTGTGAATTTGTTGGATTGGATTTAGAGATGGTGTTTATGGAGCATTATTTTGAAGTTTTGGATCTTATGGATGCTTTATTTCAATATATTTTTCAACAAATAATTACACACAGTCAAAATGTATATTTATCTTATTTTCTACAATTTGGTTTTTGGAGAAAAATGGATGGGAGATGCCAACTCTGTTATTGATAAGGAGAGAGAATCCATGTATATCTATCTTTTATTAAGAATCCAATACTATAGATATCATTTTAAAAGAGAGAGAGGATGTTTTACTTTCTTTGTAGTTTTATATATTTTATTTTAAAAGGTTATAGCATGGATTTTCAAAGTATAATCTCAACCTTGTTTATTTTTATACAGGAAATTGATATTATTCATCGTCAGCATCCTGCCTCACCTTTTGTTTGGATAGAAAAAACTCCACGATTGGAATTTGTACAAGTATTCTCTATTCTTTTATATATTTATGTTTTAAGAAGAATAAAATGTATGTGTTTATATATAATTTTTTTTAAAAATATTTCTTTAGAGAGATACACCTTTCACTCGTAGAAGATTCTTCTCTCTATCAATAAATAAATAATTCTATGAATTTCTTCATCTTCTCATTGTAGTATTACTTCTTCTTCATCTTCTCATAGTATTACTCTTCATCATCCTCTTCTTATCATATACCTATTACTATTACTATTACTATATTTTCATACAATTTTGTTTGCTTCTTCTGTACATTTCTATTTCTATATATGTATGAAACTTTATATATATAAATAGAATTCACCAAAAAAGGACATTTATATATATATTTTAATAGTTTATCTTCTTCTTATTAAACCTATATATATTTCACAGGCTGTTGAATTTTTGAGGGAGTTTGGCTGTGAAGATATCCCTGAAGATCCACAGCAATTCGATCTTTCTACAGAGCATGAAAAATTGCTTGGAAAGATTATTAAGGAGAAATATGGTACAGATTTCTACATATTGATTCGTTTTCCTTTGAAATGGAGACCCTTCTATTCTATGCCTTGTCCAGATGATCCGGTGAGAAATTTATTGAATCGAATTTAAAGGAGAAGAAAAATATAAAAAAAGAAGAGTCTCCTCTTTTTAGAATACTGCATAAAAATAAAAAATGATAAAAATAAGTTGCCTTCTCTCTCTTCATAAATATAGTAAATTGGGTGGGTGTGTGGAGACAGTTGAAAAAGCAAAAATGGCTCTCCTCGATTCGAATAATGACTGCAGAGGAAGGATAAAAATGTATGAAACTGTGAAGAATCCAAAAAATAGATCTTCTTCTCTATATTCGAAATAGAGACTGTTTTTCCTTTTATATATATATATATATATATTTTTTGGGAGGGAGGGATTCCCTTTTATATGCTTACACTGTACAGACCTTCTCAAATTCGTATGATTTTTTCATGAGAGGAGAAGAAATTCTTTCTGGTGCTCAACGTATTCATGATAGTCTCTTTTTGACTCAAAGAGCCATGGAATGTGGAATTCCTATTGATACTGTGAAGGCTTATTTGGATTCCTTCTCCTTGGGTGTTTGTCCTCATGCAGGCTGTGGTATTGGATTAGAGCGTGTTTTGATGCTCTTTTTAGGTTGGTAGTATTCTCTTTAAATTATTATTTTAATAAAAGATTTTATTATATATTTCTTGTCTATTCGGATTTGTTTTTTTAGAGGGTTTGAAATCTTTTAGAATCTACTCGTTTTTGAAGGATTTTTATCTCTTTTTTTAAAATATTTTTTAGAGGGTTTGAAATCTTTTAGAATCTACACGTTTTTAAAGGATTTTTATCTCTTTTTTTTATATTTTATATATATTTATTTTAGGCCTTTCGAATGTACGGAAAACATCACTTTTCCCACGGGATCCAAAGAGATTAGAACCTTAAAAAAAAATAATTTTGTTATCTTCTTTCATTAGTGTAAGAATTCATCAAAATTATTTTAAACTTTGTTTCTCCATTAATCCAATTGGCTACGCTTATCAAAAAGAAAACGTCTATATGTTTTACATAACTAAAGTATATCTACTACATGTGTTAACCGCAAATAAATTCACAAACAAAAAAAAGGGATACGTCCTGTTTTATTTAATTCTTTATCATTTTCATCACTCCGAATTTCACCTAGAATATCCTTCAGCTTTATTATTATTTTTTTATTAAAAAAAATCCCCCCCTGCTATCCGTCGCACCCTCTTTTGCAAAACAATGCGATCTGTAGATTGATATCCATACCCTTTGTAGGCTTTTTATTAAACTTCCTACTGGTGGCCATTTTCATACTACTTCATTTTTCTTTCTCATATTTATTCTAGTTACTTTTACTAGTACTATCTTTCACGTTCTTTAATCGTCTCTGATGCGTTTCAGCATCATGACAAAATTGCATCCCTCTTTACCCTTTCTGGCTCACTTTGAAAAATATGGACAGGTCATAGTTACTGCTGCAAAATCCTAGAAACGGAACAGAACGCCTTCTCGTTTTTTTAACAGTCTCATGTGTTGCGCATGGAAAAAGAACGAAATTAGCGGTGAAAAATGAGAAGTATGAAGAACCCGTAGATTCGACGTGTTTATTGTAATGGTAAGTTTCTAAGAAGCAATGTTTTTGTTACGCATCTCGCATTCTACCTAAAGAAAAATGGGTGAATTTATAGTTTCTTGATGCTACTTTGGGTGGGAAACGAGGCGCGGTAGGCTAGTAGTACTAAGGTGTGGTGCACACAGTCCGTGTAAATTCAATGTATTTAAGATATAGTACGGAAAGTCGCAAGTTTTCCAAAAAGGACCTTATTAAACTTTGATCCTCTTTAAGATTAAGAATACAATCAAATTCCATTTAGAGACCGAGAATTATGTATAGTTTGGCAATTTCATGGACACTCTCAAGCATACGCTTCCATTCTCAGCTTCTAAAATATTGTAGCAAGAGTTATGTAAGGAATTAATAGTATTGCTCTAAATTCGCAACATGTATGTGGGCGCTTTGATATTTTCGTGTCACGTAGAACTTGGTGCACAAAGTATTTCTCAATTTCTTGGCATTGATAAAAACAGCTTTGTTGATGTTGAGAAATACTTTGTGACTTCTTTTTACAACAAGAACCGCGTTTACATCTGCAGATCCGTTGGGTGGAAATGATTTTCTATGGGTAAGTTACACCCCCTCGTTTAGAGTGTACATTCCAGGCCAGTTCCCCGATACTCTGATCATTTCATGTAAATATTTTCCAAATAAGGAAGAAATTGCTAGGTTATCGAAATTTATTCTTAACGCATTGGTGACCGGCCTTAGCAATTCTCCCGCAAGAGTTCAACGTATATTCATGCTACTGGGTCTACTTACTTCCATTAATAATATTTTGCCACGCAAATGTTTTTATGTAGTGGTGGAGTTTTAATAGTTTTTCTCCGTTCTGCGGATGGGTACGAGCAATTTTCCACCTACAAGAATTAAGCCTACTAAATGCGTATAGTGTATAACACTTTCTTATTATTGCACCAAGGTCCCTTGCTTTTGATTGAGCCTTCTCATAAACTTAGAAGCGTCCCCCCCCCATTGTTATTTTTGTAGATGCGCAGACTATATTCTAATTATTCAATAATTTCTGTCCCTTTCTTGCGGTTGCGATTTTCCCTAATCCAAAATATGTGATGGATATGCAACTCAAAAATTGTACACAAAGTGTCGGTAAGTTCAAATGGAAAACAATTCCTACTAATCGGTAGAATCATACATATCCTGTCCGTGTGCGTTGGTATCACGGGGAAGGGGCGCATGGCCGGTTGTGCTATTTTTTTCCGACATAATTTGATGCATTTGCAATTTCTCATTAAAGTGTTCATACCTTCGAATATCTTCGTTACTCACAGAACACCTGACACACGAAAAATTCCAAATAAAAGTAAGGTTTTTCCATTGTGACAGAATCAAGGAAAGAGTTAGGGGAACCAAAAAACATTTTTTTTATCTTTTTTGAGGCGTCATAATTTCTTTCCCTCCTTTCTCTTTCAAGAGCACACACCGTTGCATATATTCTCTTCTTTACTAACGGAGGAAACTTCAAAAGTATTACGAAAACTAAAAATCACTTCTTTGTGTTAATATAGCAATACAAAAGGATGCGTTACTAGGTCATAATCGCCTCTACTCAAATACTTACCCACACACATGCCTATGCATATAAAACCTTCTCGGGTTCCCTAAAAGCAAAACTCTTCTTTCTATACGTTCTTTCCCTCCTCTTATGACGGTTGTATCCTCTTTTTTTAAAATTCACATGCAACATCCCCATACAAAAAAGAAGAAGAAAAAAAAACAAATAAAATCTGTACACTCCTTCCAAAGCAGGATCCTCACCGTGCAGATTTCAATGCTTCAGCAAAATGGGCTTGCGTAATGCAAGGAACAGGATCCTTTTCTCCTTTTCGTAGCTGTCTACCACGATGCTTATCTGCTTGAATAGATTCTCTTATGGCCTGTTTGGCGGCTTTTTGGCATATTTCTGTAATATCTGCTCCTAAAAATTAAAAAAATAATCAACATCTAGAGGCGTCACCTTTAAAAATTTTTATTTTTTTTCTTTATAAAAAATATTAAAATAAAACATTACCAGGGTAGAGTTAAAAGAAGGAATGAGCAAAGAATTAACCAAAATTGCTACTTTTTTAGGTTAAAAGAAAAAAAGTAGCAAAGAGAGGGGGTAAAAGCAAATACTAAAACGATTACCCAAATGAAAAATATAAATTTTAACGGCTCTTCACCAAAGGAAAAACGGTGTGCATTGAATTTCCTATTTTTGACCTTCACAAGAACGATTCAAAATCCCCAAAAAATAAACAAAGAAATGGCAAGAATAGCCTCTAAAAATCCAAATAAACTCCCATAATAATGTAAGGCGTATACTCCAAAGGGCCAGCCAGATGCCTTAAAAATCAAACTTTATAGACGGCGATTCCTATCCTTCTCTAAACACTAAAATAACTCCATTTTTACCCCGACCTCACACTGCACACAGCCTTAAGAAATGAACTTCCTTGTGCTTTGAGAGGAAGGATATTCATAGGAACCTTAAAACGTAGACAAACCAGAAAATCCAGCCGTTTTTTCTGCCATTTCTTCAATATTTATTTCTTTTCCTAAAGGAGATTTCCTTAAAGCTGCTTTGAAAATATTAATACGACTTTTATAATCCGGTAGAGGAATATATAAAAGATGATCTAAACGTCCAGGACGAGTTATTGCAGGATCCAAGATATCCGGTCTGTATGATGAGAATGTATAAAGAAGGAAGAAAAAGTGGAATATATGTCAAAGTATTTTGAACTCTCTCCTCACACACCTCATCATCCAGAAGAAATACACATAGTATAGAGTCATTGAAACTCTCTTTTTGAAAGTAGTATACTCACTGAGATTTTTCTGCTGGCTCTCTACTTTTATATACACTAAAACTCTATAATAAAGATAGTAATAAAAGGCATACAAAAGAAATGTATGTGTCTTAAAAAACATATATAAACTCTCTCTAATTTAATGGCCAATTCTACAAAATATAGACTTTCTCATAGTATACAGATCAAGGAGAAGAAGAAGAAGGAGAAGGAGAAGGAGAAGAAAAAAGTAATTACACACGCAAGAACAAGTAAGAATTCTTTTTTTTTGATAAAGAAGGATTAGAACTCTGTAATAGAAAAACTTCCATACTATTGGATAGCAGCATTGACTAATGAAGAATTTTCAAGTTTTATCAAACAGTTATCAAACAGGATAGAAGTGAAATTTTTTTATATATTCTTGCCTCGTTTTATCTCTTACTGGCCTGCCACTCGCCTATCTCTATTCCATAGAAGCCCCTCTAAATTTTTCATATAGAAACGTTTCTCTTACATCTTCTTCAATGCTTTTAATGTTTCAAAGAGTTTCTAAAAAAATCACTCTCACTCCACACTTTCTTTTTTAGTATAATTTTCTTTACAAACTCTTATTTTAAATATATTTTTCCACCATTTTTAACCAGAAAAAAATTCACCTCATGGCCTATAAAAGCATAGCAGAAACACCCTTCTGTTCAGTGAAATTTTGGAATGTTTTTCACAAACCCAAGAGACTTCAAAAAATCTCCATTTTTTTATTTTTCCATGTTTACTTCCTACTCAGAAATTTATATCCTTGTTTTTCAAGGGTTTCCATCCCTTCCCTCTTTCTCCTCCACTGCCACATCTATATATATGTATCATTATAAAAATTTCAGAGCAAAAAACAAAGAATATTTCTGTATCTACTCATTTACTATAACCGATTGGAGGCACCAATGATAAAAATAGGTTTTCTTTCACCCATTCCATCAATTTCTGTTAAAATTTGATTAATCACACGATCTGCAGCTTCTCCACCTCCACCCACACCAGAGCCTCTCGATTTGGCAATCGAATCAATTTCATCAAAAAAGAGAATACATGGAGCAGCCGCTCTGTGAATATCATACAATAGTGATGCCATCCAAATGAAAAGATAGAATTCCAAAAAAACAAAATATTAATATCAGGAAAAGTAAAAATTCAATATCAATGTTTATTGTGGCATACAGTTGGCTTGAAGGAAGATTAAAATGCTTCTTTTTTATTTCCTCTAGAAAAGATAAAATGGGATGATATAGAATCAATAAAAATATAAAATAGAGAGTATAAACGGATAGAGAGAGAGAGAGGTGAGAACAGAGTTCCTCTTAATGAAGCAGAAATATAGCCGTGAGTCTCTCTCACATCTCTCTCTCTCCTCATCTCTCTCTCTCCTCATCTCTCTCTCTCATCTCTCTCTCTCTCATCTCTCTCTCTCATCTCTCTCTCTCATCTCTCTCTCTCTCTCTCTCATCTCTCTCTCTCTCATCTCTCTCTCTCTCATCTCTCTCTCTCATCTCTCTCTCTCTCATCTCTCTCTCTCATCTCTCCCTCTTTTCTCTCTCTCTTCTTCTAAATTTGCAAAGCTATCCCACTAAACATTTCAATACAAATGAAATAAAACAAATTACCTTGCTTTATCAAATAAATCACGAACATTGGCTTCTGATTCTCCAAACCACATTGTTAAAAGCTCTGGTCCTTTCACACTGATGAAATTAGCATTGCATTCATTGGCTACAGCTTTAGCCAAGAGAGTTTTTCCACATCCAGGAGGGCCATAAAAGAGAACACCTTTACTGGGAGCCATTCCATATTTTGTAAATTTCTCTGGATGTTCCACTGGATATTGTACAGTTTCTACTAATTCTCGCTTTACCTCTTCTAATCCACCAATATCTCTCCATTTCACCTCAGGAACCTAAACAAAATAATAAAAGAAAAAAAATGAGCAGATCTTAAGGAGGGGGAGAGAGGAGAGAGAGAGGAG
>JADAQX010000687.1:0-28195 GCA_015476325.1 Cardiosporidium cionae
TTAGTAGAATTAATCTATTTAATACCCTACTGCATAAAAGAATTATTTCAGCGGAAGTCTTCAGTATACGACTGGCAGAACGTGACAATTCTGGTTTCGCCAACTCACGAAAAACATCACGTTCACAAGTAGAAAGAGATCTCCCTCTTCATCACCTTAATTAATAACAGTTTGTGGCATTTTATATTTCAGCCATTAAAACTAATTGATAAGGCCTTTCTATTTGTTATTAATTGCCATTTGTGTACTTAAATGTGATAATAAGTTCGTGGAATGCCGGTCTCTGTACATATCAAACCACTTGAGTCATACCAAGTTGAAGAAATTTGGTAAAGCACCCATAAGCAACAATAAGTTTGCTACAAGCATTCTTATAAAAATATGTTTGATTTTTTCGATGCATAGAAAATTTCTTACATTCATTCTACAGTGTAGAATTTTTTTAAAAGAATGCTGCAACTTTTCCCTTCTCTTTTCATATGCCACTAGGCACAAATACGATTACCTTGACTCCCGCCAGTACTTAAATTATAAAGCTTTATTGAAAATTTGATCAACCTTGTGGAACTTAGTGCAAAAGTTTAATTTTCAAGGCTACAATAATTTTCTATTCTAAGGCCCCATATAGGGACATGAAATTGCTGGACACAATCCCGAACCCATAGCTTTTGTTGGCAATTAATTCACTGTCCGCGCATCTTCTGCGATCGCCTTCGCTATGACGTGTAAATTGTAGCAATTACTGTTTGTGTAAATCTTTCCCACTTACCGTCTTACGTCCCCCTGCATATTTTTGTGAGAAGATATTTTAAATATTTCTGAAAGTATGTCTTCTTTCTCAAGAGCACTTTTCATAGTTTTGTAGAAGGAATTTCAGATCTCTATGTTCCGGACAAATAACAGCATGCACGCAAATGCTTGTAAACTTGAAGATAGTTGCGCTACTTATTCTTTCACCCTGGAAAACTAGGGATTAAAATCATTTTCCCTTGTGTGTTCTTTTCATTTTAGAACAGTTTTTACGTTTTGCGATGTTTTTTCTTTTCTATTCTTCACTATTCAATTTATTTCCACTGTTTCTACTTTTAAACTTTTGATGCTATCCCGGAATATTTCACATTTCGCTAGTAAGTATGCAGGAATCAAAGACATATGTAGATCGAATCGTATACATCCTTGAATTGCCTATCACTTTTTCTTGTGTACGCTATTCTTTATCCACTTAATTTTAGTCTATTTTGTCGTGTTTATGCGAAGCCAGAGATTTTTACTATGTAGATGGTGGAGGCTGTTCACATGTCTAGCAGGTTTCATTATTGGTATCAACCCACTATCGACTCTACTCATTTCGTTGATTACGCTATTTTTATCGTTTCTTCTGACAGTTTCTCATGAGCGAATGAAAAATAGGTACAAAAGCGGTAAAGGCGACGACTACTCTGGTTTTACCGTATTCTTTACAGCTCTCTTGATTGTATGCACTTTCCCTTATATGTGGAAGTAATTTTATCCCTTTGTTGATTTCTTTTTTGTAGTATTCCGAAAAACTTGTCGGTTTTCTTCTAGCGTTCCTCTGTACTGTAATTTTCAGACCTGCTGCCTTTGTTCATTTCAAAGAACAACAGCTTCCTCATTCGAAGTGACTGTATTGAGATTTTTGGGTCATTTAGATATAATGGGGGTATACTTATCAGCTCCTGTGACCACTAAATCGAGTCAAGATGGTGGTAATGATGCAGAATCGACCATTTTTGGTGTAAGCTCTATGCAAGGTTGGAGACATTATATGGAGGATGCCCATATTGTATTTCCGTCCGTTTTGCCACACAAACTTGCCATGTATGGTGTATTCGATGGACATGGGGGGGCCGCTGTGTCATTATGGGCGGCTAAACATATTTTGGAGGTAAAGTGGCTGGATAGAAAAGCTTTTATTTGAATTGGCTGTTGTGGCTAAACCTGTGCGCAAGCGCATCTTTTGATTCTTAGGCTGCATGTAATTATGAAAGCTATGTGATGAATCTGTGGCATATTTAAACTTTGTTTATAATTCTTTCTTTTCTTCAAGGAATATCTTACCGCGCAGTTGTATGTGTTTGCTTCTTATGGTCTGTCTCCATTGTTGTGAAACATCAAGAAAACGTGCATCTGTGGTATTGCAATGTCTATTCAGGAATTTAATTTGTTCACTGTCTTTTTTACCACTTTGTAGTTTTCACTCCTACCGGTGATGATCTGGCAATCTAATTGAAGCACCTATATATTGCTTTGTCTAGGGATGAGCATCCCTCTGCAATTATCGTAGAAAAATGTGTTTTTTATGAGATTTTATTTGTTCAACTTTTTCAGACGGCTTTTATTTTTCTTTTAAATGAAATGTTCTCTGTTTTTGTAGATTTTCTCTGCCGAATCTCAGAAGTACCTATCGGATGAATCTCTAGATTCGGCTGATGATGTCTCAGGATATTCGTCCCGTATTCCAAAAAGATATGGACAAGCGCTACAGGCAACATTCCTTCAGTTGGATGCGCAGATGCGATTGGAAGAGAACCGTGAAGAATTGAAAGCCATTCATGAATCGATGAAGCCAGTGGAAAATTCCCCCGCTTCGCAAACTGCCGGATCTCGTGTAATGTGTTGCAATTCAGGTTCTTCACCTTCATTTTTTGTTATGTGTGAAACCAGTGAAGGCTATGTAGTCAGACCATACACAGGAGAAAATGCAGTTTCATTAGAGGATGGGATGATGGTTCCTTCGGATAAAATCACTGAGATTTTTCACTCTATTGATATTGCCAATACAGAGGAATCAAGCGGCCCTTCTCTCGAGAGTGTGTACAATGACAAGGAGGTACCTAATAATTCTACTTTTGGACAAGATGAAGAAGAAAATATTACCGTGGATGACGATACAGCCCAACGCGACAGCGACGAATTTTTATCGGCAGCTGCCGATGAGAAATATGCTTCTCCGTCCTCTACCTCCGTAGGCAGTACCCTCAATTCCTTATATAGTATAGCCGAGGTATCTGAGAATGGCTCATTGGTGCCAGCGCATGAGGGCATGGATGCTGCAGTTATGAATACTTCCTGTAACGATGCTCACAAACCCTATGGAACTTATTCTCTTCTACACGAAGGGAGAGATTATGACGTAGATCTCTCATCTCCTGAAGTATATGATGAGGAGGAAATGGAGTGTGGTGATCTCGCTGGTGAAGATGCTGCGATGGACTTAACAGACGACCATCCTGCCATATACAATCGTGTGGCGCATGCTGTCCAAGCGAACGCTGGTGTGGGTATTGGTGATGGCAATACTCCGAAGGAAGATATATCGGAAATTTGTGGAGCCACGGCTATTGTGGTGTTAGTACTCTCTGCACCCGATGCTGTTTTGGTTGTAGCTAATGCTGGTGATTCACGAGCCGTCCTGTGTAGAAACGGAAAGAGTATACCGCTTAGTTGTGATCATAAACCTCTTCTCCCTAGTGAATTCAATCGCATTGCAAATGCAGGGGGAAAGGTTTACAGTGGAAGAGTTGATGGAAATTTGAATTTATCTCGGTCAATTGGGGATCTTTGTTATAAAAATAACGCGTCCTTAAATCCGAAACTACAAAAAATCACTGCGTTTCCTGATTTGCGGTAAGGCCCCTCCAGAGCAGTATATTCATATTGCAATGGAGTATTAGGAAAATTTGTGGCATTATTTCAGTGAAATAATGAGAGAAAGGCTGCAGTTTTACACCAAGAGTATAGCCTATGAAAAAAGAGCGGGAAGCTTCATGGTAGACTCTGCCAACCCTCGAGTTTTTTTGCATTTTTTCATCTATCGTGGAAAGTACGTATTTAGAGTGAGAAGCATACATCCTGTATACGTAAATCTACAATTACATTTTGTTTACTTATGTAATTATAAGAAATGAAAAGTAGTAGTATTGTGATTTTGATGCTAATCCTTTGCAACTCTGTCGATTTGATCAATGCCCTATTTTATATAAAAATGAATTCTCCTTCTGCAAAAGCAGCCATAATTTATCCTAGAGATGTACATTTGAAACGTTTGATACTATTTTTGAATAGTTTTTTTTCATTTTTGCGGGGAACTCTATTTCGGAGTTTACTCTGGTTTCACTGGAAAACTTACCAACAGCTGTTAATGTTTTGTTTGATACAGTATTCTTCCCATTACCCAAGAAGATGAGTTTGTCGTTGTCGCCTGTGATGGTATTTGGGATTGTAAGACTAACCAGGTAAAACAATGAAAGAATTCTCCTCGTTTAATACCACCCTTGAGCATTTTGCCATTCGACGGAGAGATGCTCCTGAGATAATGTGTAAATTCTCCTATTTCTACACTTGCTTGAACAGAAGGACGCAATTATGTGGATTTTTATACCTGCTGTGTGCTTATTGGGGCATTTTTTCATATGGGTGGCTTATTTGTAGTTTGTAACTCAGATTGTAAAAGTATCGGATTATAGTTTTTGCATGTACATTACTTTATCCTTTACAGGAGGTTGTTGATTTCATAAAGGAACGAATGTCCACAGACAACCCTCCTCTGTCTCAAATTTGTGAAGAATTATGTGATGCGTGCCTTTCCACTTCTCCAAATACTAATGATGGTACGTCTTCTTTTGTTATGTTGCGTTGCTAGATTGAATGTGTTTATTTTTGTTGCTGTGATGCTATGCAGAAAGGAGTTTATCGACAAATGCTTCATACTTTCTGTCTAATGCAGTTATTGAAGTTTTCCTGTTTACTTTGTGATTGATAGTTGATAAAAGTGTATTTCCATAAAGTGTTGAAGATTTGTTTTGATAACTTTATTCTGTTCTTTGAATGCATGCTTAAGGCTACCTTGATCTCTGAAATGCTGATAAGTAAGATCTTTCAGTTTGCTTACAGCTTTTATTCGCTATTCATTCAGCTTCCTCCTTAGTTTTTGTTTTATTCTAGAATTTATTTGATAATAAACTATTTTCTGCTTTTCAGGCTTAGGGTGTGATAATATGACTTGCTTAATAGTGAAATTCACAGACACCTTGTTAAAGACTGCTCCGGCTGAACAAAAAGATTTTCCAATGCAATTTCATGATTGTGAAGAACAATCGTTTGATAGCTCAGAGGAGGAAGCCTCTTACAGTTAAATATTTAAAATGGCGTACCCGTACAGAATTTTTTGATAGTACCTCATTTCCAAAATTCTCTTGTAATTCTTACAAAGAAAAATTTTGTAAATTTTTCTACTTTCGGTGGTAGCAAAATTGCTTTTTCATTTCGAAATTTCTCATGTAATCATAGCCGTTCATTAAGCTAATATCTTTCAGTTTCCAATCCAGAGGTCAACATAATTTAGATGAATGCATACACATAGAGGAAAACTTTTAACCTATCTTTTCTATCAAACTGTGCTTTATGAGTTTTTCCAAAAGCAGAAATGAATATGGAGTAAGTAGGCTGCTTTATTACAAAGCTTAATGGAGAGGGTGACTACCATTTCATTATCTTTCAGTAGGAAAGTAACTAGGAATATAACCAACTTATAAATCGTATACAATCACTTCCGTATATCATTAGTTCGAAAATGTCTGCTTAGTATTAACGAAGCATTCTTTTCTTTGCGGAAACGAATTATTGAATAGATCAAATACGAAATTCTAAAAATTATGTATTGTTCCATTGGATCTTCGAATGATACTTTATTGTGATTTTTGTTCAATGAATATAGCGTTGCAAATCATCCAAGTTAACATTTCTAGTTTATCATTTTGTGTAATGACAATTTCAACAGCAATATTTCGTCCTCTTATCACCTACTTTTGCAATAACGAAAGTAGAGCTAGTAAAAGATAGTCGGTAAACTTCTTAGTGCTGTAAATTTTTAAGGAAGAAAGGGAAACGATCTACTAACATTGGACAGAAAATTTGAAATACTTTTTATCTTTGAGTAGCGTTTGCAACTGTTCTAAAAAAGATGCTAAATCGATAAGTTCTATGAATATTGCAGACTGTGCATGGTATTGTTTGCTTTCTTCATGCCAAGTAATCCAAAATGGACAGCTATACCCCTAATGCCGTACGAATATATACCGGGTGACGTTTCTTACATGTTACAAACAATTCGCAAGATGGCAGAAAATTTCTTTAATGAGGAATAATTCTAATTGAAGAAACAGTGATGTATACTTTAGTCCTGCCCATCTTTTCAAATCAATCTTTGAAATTTGAGTCCACCGAATAGAAAATATCGCTGTAAACCATTAAAATTTACAAGAGCAGAAGAAATATATACTCCACATTATATCGTGTCCATTTCGCATGGAAACGCGTTGTTTTTGCCGGTTGCTTTAAAGTGATACACACCCGAATAGCTAGTGAAGTTTTGTCGTTTGTTACGGAGCTCCATACAATCGAGGAAAGAATTGGAGGCGAAAGATCGACAATGCTTCATTTTTTAAAACTCCTTTCTGTTGTCTTTTATTAGCAATAACTACAACTCCTGAAAAGGCAACGGCAAAATCCATTTTTCGCCTGATCTGAGTTAAGACTGCAGTAAAAAATGCACTCATCCAGGTTCGAATTATAAATAATAATCTTCTAGAGTAAAGCTTTACTGAACATCTTCTCCTGCTGAAAGGGCCAAAAGCAAATATATTGCAGTGTTTAATAAGCGAGTTTCTGAATTGTGCTGCAAGGTTCTGCACAAAAATATTGATAGGCCTCTACTCATTGCTTAAAGTTGAAAAGAAAAATCAACTTCTCAGCACTGCGTGATGTTATCAACTACAAGGGTCATTCACTAAAAATATTTAATCGGTGCAGCTAATTACGTAATTGCAAAAGCTATAGCAGTCAATTTCTTGCAATGAAACAGCCAATTCGGCAACTTCTAGACTCATTTTGTACGCATAATTTGAACTTCTCCCAATTTCACATAAGTAAGAATCAGCCTATTTCCATTTCGAGAAATAAACACGGCATCCGCATGTGTTTGATTCAAAAAAATAAGAAAAAAAACAATCTCTGCGCAGGTTCCGTTACAGAAAGATGGATACGCCAAATGAGACGAGTATATTGAAAACGAAAAAGACTTCCGATTTCCCACTCTAAAGGGAAATGAAAAAATATCTTGACATTGCTGATCTCTTAAGTCCAACAATACAGCACAACTTGAAAGTTCAACGTCGAACACAAACAAAAAGTGGAAGTTGTTCACTTGTTATAAAAAAATGGATGAAAAACATATCAGAAATAAGAGCTTCTGTTCCAAACGATAACTGCGTTTGCTCTACAGTAGCATACTCAAAGCCTAGAATTGCTCGCAAAAAGAGATGCAACCAAAAGTTTGTGCACGTAGAAATAGAGCAAAAGAAATAATACAACACTCAAGAGCGAATATTAATGCAAAACGATTCAATCTATTTAGAGAATGAACTACCGCACTTGATAAGAAGAAGGAGAAATTAGTCAACTAATTTAATTCATACCAGGCAAGCTATCCTCCCAAGCTGCAATAAATACGCTCACACTATCAAAATTTTCTCGCAGTGTAAAAAGTGGTTCGTCATCCTATTGATGGCAAAGTACAGCAGGAGAACAGTTTTGTAATGTGGATTACATCATCTGCAAACGGAAGATATCCCAGACTCTCGCATCTTCTGGATTTGCAGAAATTTCAAGACGCTTCCTTTTCTTTCCTCAGTTGAATAACAGAGGCGACACATTCTACCGTCAGATCAATACAAAAACGGAAAAATGTCAAACTAGTCTTCTAAAGATGGAGATTGATTAAAAGAACACTCTCCAACTAATCCTTTATTCAATGGAAACATTTTTTACTCTCAAAGTATAAATATTCGTTCAGAATAAGTTAAAATTGCAATATCTGGAGCAGAATCGACCAAAATATACTACAATTTTCATTATAGTTTAATTCTATTCGATAAGTAATTCTTCGATTTTCCAATCTTCGTACGACCCATTCGGAAGATAACGCCGGATGGTAAAGGGTATTGTTTTCTGGTACAATTCCTTCTCTGCAATGATTAACGGATCAGTAACACCCTCCAATGGAATAGTAGTAGGAGCATTCATACTGATTTGAAGTGCTCGCGTTCCAATAATTCGCGCTTTCTCAAACTTAGTAAGATAAGGAGTGGTTACTCTGGGGCCTTCGCTTGGGCGAGCATCCGGACGCTGACAGCAAGAAAATACTTAACATGTTCTACAAATACTAAAAATCATTGATGAAAAGCGAAATATTGAGAAAAAAATTAACTTTCAATGAGTACACTATTCCATGACAATATACTCACATGTAAAAGCAATAGTACACAATACTCCGAAATAAAAATGATGGAAAAGCAATTCTACAGCTCTCAAAAACATAGAACCACGAGACACGCAGAAATGAAGTTATAAAAACCTCCCAAAATGAGAATAACAAAAAATAGGAACCTTCCCAAAGACAAACGTTATTGTACGGTGACACGTGTAAAAGCTTGCAATCAACGAGCTAACAACACTTAGATAATGATGAAAAGAGTAAACAAATCAGAAACAACTGTGTCAAAAATTCAAAATAGCAACAAAGCCAAATGATTGAAATAGGAAGCTTTTAGAAATAAGCCACCAGTAAAACTTCATTTTCTCAGCAATAAAGCAAAAAATCATTAACAATTTTTCATTCGGCACAGAAATGAAGATTGTTATTGCGAATATTAAACTAAGAATTCCACTAAAGAGATGCCGTCCGCTAACGCAAAAGTGCTCTCAGTAAAGCAAACGATATTTCGACAAATTATACAAAAGTAATGGTTGACACAAGTATAAAACATGCATACAAATGATTTGATTTCATTCACAATGTAGTACTAATTCAAACTGCCATTGAAAAAGTTTCTTCACTTCGAAATTCAGAAAACCCATGGAACACACAAATAGCTTAAAAAGCATTCCTACGTAAATTGTGCTATTGTCTCTCAAGCGCATCTGATTCCAAAGGAGATCCAAAGAATGTACAAAAATAAAACCAATCAAAGATATGATTTCTTAAGCAGTAAAAATAAGGCAAGCATGTTTTATTTTTACATATTCGCTTGTCCTTTCTTACTTGCAGACGCGGATCATGTAAGTCACCGGCAATTCCTTCGTTTTCTAATTCTTCTGCTTCAATATTTTCACCCTCCAAATCATCCAAATCGACGTCATCACCAAATTCGTCAGCTCCAAAGTCATCACCGAATTCATCGGCGTACGCATCTCCACCATCGTCATCGGCCATACTACAAGGGAATACAGTTTTACACAGTTTGTATACAGTAAAGAAATGAAAACTCAGCAACTTCTACGCTATTCAACTAACACATCTACAAAAGTACTCCCTCATATTCTATTCCTTCTTGAAGAAATACTACCAAAAATTTAGAGAATGAACCATTCCCCAGAAATAGTCCTGCTGCAATCTCTACAGTTAACGCCTTTCGACAAATCGACAAAAATGACAGCTTAAGTCAGGTAAAGAATAGAAGTTTTCGACGGGCTCATTTATTAGAAAAATCTTTATTGACTGTTATGGCTTCAAGCAAGATTGCGAGTTCCTCATACAAAATATCTACCGGCAAGGAGAACAAAACCACCAACAAAGAAGTGTAACAGCCGCCCATCGTCCTTTAACAGCAACTATTTCATTCTTCTATGAAAAACTAATTTCAAACAGAAAAAAACCACCACGTAAGCAAGAAAGAACAAAGTATAACATTCTTACCTAAGAACAGGAAAATCACAAACCTTCTGAGGTATACAATCACGGTAAAAAATGAAAGTATAAGTTTACGTACTTTTGATCGTTTAATATTCTTCAAAAAGTGCGAAGAACATTCAGTAAGATAAATTGCCAAAATATAGATGGAATTGGAAGCCAAGTCACTGTGATTTTACCGACGAGAAGGAATTCGCCTATATTTTACGTCAAGCTGCGTATTAGAAATGAAACGACCGATTCCACCAAAAAAATCGCTTTGTTGCAGGTTTTCCCTCTTTTAAACTAAATTAAACCAATACAACGCATCCTAGATGGTTTTTTCCTGCTCTTTCAGTTGAAACAAGTGATATGTAAAATTCATTATGTGGATGCCAACTTGCTTGGTATTCGTTGAGAAAGCTAAACAATATAATTTAAGAATTTCATCTACTAAACAATGACACTACGCATAAACTATGGTAGTTAGCAGTTTTTGCAAGCAAATTCTTTCTCAGTACTTGAAGTAAAAACGTGACAGACGTTTTCACTTGGTTTTTACATTGCGAAATGTTTCAGGGAGATGAAAAAAGAATATAAGAAATGCGAATGATTATCTTTCTTGAACAAGATATCCAATGTCTGTAACCTCATTAATGTACGCTGTTTGGATTAATTTGGCATGGGTGAACTATTTTTCGTTTTAACAAGTAATCTAGCCAGAGTAGCATCGAATATTTCCTTTTTGCAATTGATAACCCGTCGCGTAAGGTATAAAAAAGAATTATGCCATGTATTGGCTACGGTAGAAATTTTCGCAACCATATAGTTATGGGCAGCAAAGAAGTTTTGTAGTATGTAAATTAAACCCAAATTGGGAAGCAAACAAACAAAGAAATGTCAACTTGTGGTTTTGCTATGATACAACAAATTAAGTGGTAGTAATATACTCTATCTTTTGGAACATACGATAAGAAAGGAGCCTTTATTTAAAAAACAGGTTTCGAATCATGCTTAATACAGCTCTGTGTTTGACTATAATGGTAGCTTCTTTAAACTTTTTAACATAAGAAATTCTTCAATTATGAAAAAAAGTTTAGGAAGAGCGTGCAAGTTTGTTAAAATTCGATAAAAATTTTCACTTGTAAGAAATGAAAGTATACTAAAACCTCTCAATCTGGACCAACTACACAGGTAACTAAACGCGAAAATGTTTGGTATTAAATACATTGGGAGTAGCCTAGAAATCTGCGTATCCCAACATTTATATGTTGCACTGCTTCATAAATTCATGATAGTATATACCATATCGGCAGCAGCAACTCATAAAACTTTTGAAATTATCGGAAGTCAATAACAAGAGATTTACACTATGTATCTGAAAACATGAAATTGTAAAGTAACCTGTAAAAGGGATAGTGCCAAACTTGGATGAACACAATTAACTGTTTGTTCTTAGTAAAAATATTCACAATCTTTTGAACGAGGTTCTAATCCACTTGGCAAGGAAAGCTTGGCTACAGCTAATTTTAGTTGAACGATTATTTTTGGGCTCGAAAATGTTTGTATACACAAAAAGTGAGAGCTCTCTATTTAGAAATAGAAATTACAGATCAGGAAGGCACCCTTTCTCAGTGATATATTGTTTCTATAGGGTTCTCTACGTAGCTCCTGTCTCATCTCATGATTTATTATGTTAATATTTTTTAAATATGTCTGCTTAATTAGTAAACCTGCATGCAGCATAAACCAGACGATTTGAAAATTTTGTTGTAACTACCTCAATATTACTTTAATCATACTTACTCGCTAATCTAAAAGAACAATGAAAAATGAAAATGTGGAAAACAAATTCATTTATTGCGGGAGTTATTTAAGAAGAAGGACAAAAAATATGAATGGACTAACAAAGGTAAAAAGAGAAAGTGTTCAAATTTGTTTTGACGAATGGAAGAAATTCCTCTTCACTCTCCTTCGTTTATTGGTATGCATTGGACACTTAAGTTATTCAATGGCTCGTTAGATTGTTTGATGCTATGTTATATATCTATGCCGCAGTATAGTACTCAGCGGCATCGGTATTTATTATATATGTAACCAGCCGCCCAAAATATGAGTCGTTATTTGCAACTGTTACATTTTTAATTGCATTGTTGTAAAAATGTTGAATAGTTACATGAAATGATGTAGTTATTCCATTGTGATGCTTAAAAAAGAATGTATTGTACCAATAGGAACACAATTCCAATGGCTTTTGCTGGCAAATAATTGAGAAAATGATCGGCTTTTTAATTAATAATAGTGCAACGAGTGCCGGAGTGCTTAACTAGTCTGGGTAGACTCCGGCATAAAACTTGAAAAGAAGCTTATATTTAAAGGAATATATATTATGGTATCTAGTTAAACGACTTATCGACAAATTAACTAAAAAAAGGTTTAATGCTGAAATAAAAAGCATGAAAACAATACTATGGCTACTAACTCCACCAATGTTACTCTAAAAATAGGTTTATCTTACTTTCATACAAAGCCAAAAATTTATTGGACAGGTAAGGTATGTTTATCTACCTAAATAAATATTACGTCAAGGCTGAAAATGAAAATGGAACACCAAAAAAATACATGTTTATTCTATTAATGACTTTCCCATAAGGAAAAAGGGCAAGAGCCTGTTTTATCTATAGTTTTAACACTTTCTTTGTTTCTATTAGTTCACTGCAAATATTGAGGTAGCTAATTTTTGCAAACTAGACATTAGTTGTATCTATGTGCATTAAAATACGAAACCGAATTAAAATCAACTCGTGTATTTCCCACAAGGAAACAATTATATTTACGGGTAGCAAATTGAAGTAAGCTATTTTTCTTGCCATTGAGTAGAATTGTCACAAATGGTATGATTTGCTACATGATTCATACAAAAGGTATCTCCTCTTATTGTGATTTATTGCGTAGTAATTGAATTGAAGTGATTTATCACTTTACTACCTCTCTTCCTCATATTGTAGAGGGTAGAAATAATTAGTACAAATTTGCAGGAACTTTGTGAACTCACTTTGGCCGCTAAAGTGATATTAAAAACTGGATAGAAGTAAAATAAATGAAAGGTGATAACCAAAAATCTATTGCCATTAAATTGTCAATCAAAATACACTTTTTGCTTTGGATGCTCATTAAATTGTGTTATTTTAACCATTTGGGCTGATAAAACAAACCACTTGTACAAAAAAAGTCTCCAACGAATTTGCTTTCTTCATGCGTCTCGAAAATTATATTCGCTTAAAATGCACGTGGTCCAACACTTATCTTAAAAACAGTTCTTTCAAGCACCAATTTCTGCGTAAAAACAGTTTATATTATTTTGATTAAATTTTATTTTGTTGCAATATATCATCTGCATGCTACTGTCTCTGCAATAACAAGAATTAAACTCGAACACATTATCAAGAGGAAAACATAAAAGTGAACAATTTATTGTATTAGATTTGCTAATATCAACTGGTTATATTCTCTTCATCTGCAAGCTATAAAGACAAGGATTAAGAGATTTACATATCTAAATGAATGCATTGAAGAAGATTTGCCCTGTGTTATACGAAATTGCCATTGTACTAATAGAAATTTCTGTTTTTTGCATTTGTCAGATAAAATAATTTGCAAATCTTCTATAACTTTTTATTTTTTTAATTATTTTCTTGCTTCAAGGTAGAATGTTAAATAGCTTGAATGTTGAGGTTAGAAGCTATGCTAAAACTATGATAGCAACACTTTGAATAAATTTGGTGAAACACAGGTGCCATGTCCAATTTTTGCGCTTACCTCAAAATATTAGGCTATCACGCCTGCCACAGCAAAATTATAATACCGTATGCAAACTGTTTTGGGAAATTATTGGTAACAAACAGCTAAATGGGAATGCAGTTACATTTTTTATTGTCACTTTTTTTCAGGCATTTTACATTTAAGATTACTGCATCTGTAGGGCCATATTACAGCAGAAAGACATATGAAAAGATGGCCTGTCCATGGTTAAAAACGCAAAATTTTGCAAGCTCAATGCTGCTGCGTGGAATTCTAAAATCCAACTACCATGCGATGTCACCAGAGCAAAACCTTGACCATGTTTGTTTCCATTGGAACATATTCTTATTAGAGCAGTATTTTATTTCCATTCATCTCTCCGTAATTTTTCATGATGCTCTAAAAGGTGTCTGTTTCTATGTTTTTCATGCAATGGTACTCCTTTGTTACATTACTCAAATGGTCATTTTGTAAAAGTGTTATCACCATGGAGATTAATGGATCGGTTTGCCACAGATTTACATCGTATAATATTATATCCCTGCCGCATCCTAAGGAGATTGAACCGGATTATTCTGAAGCGATTGAAAAACCATTGTTATATTATTGCCAAGCCATTCTATCTCCCGTTGAGTAAGACCTTTTTTATTTCTAATATTACCGCATATCACTTGTCACTAGCTTCGTGTTGGCCACGCACAACTACTTTCAGTTATGTGAGATTCAGTAGCAACGTATAACATCGCTGTCTGAATGGTTTCAGAATTACAATTAAACGTTGATCACGTTGAAATTACATTGTGCTTAGAGCTTCATCGCTAGGCCAGCAAATATTTAATAGCTACTATCACGCGATAAGCTAACCCACGAGTTTCATATAATTTTCTTGCCGAAACCTATTTTGATACAGCAACTTAACGTTTTCAGATAAAAACTGCTGAGTTTTGCAGACAGCGAGGGAGGTTGCTTTTCATTCAGGAAGGTGCAGGAATAAATATAAAATATACGTTTCAGCATTTCACCTTAACATAGATGACACATAACTGCGTGATCTCCGGTTCCTTTATTTTTGTATACTCAGCAGTACGGAAACCACAAACTGACGTAGGAAACTTACACTATCTACGAACAAATTAAAATTACTGTTCTAATTAGCTGACAAATAGCCACTACAATAGGACGATACAGGTTATGCGCAGAAAATCGCAGTAGCAAGAGTTCGATCGAACGCAGAATGTGTTACTATTTATATGCACTGATAAATTCAATGATTTGCCAAAAAGCCGGGATTCGCAACTGTAGGGGTGGCCGGAAGGCAAATTTTGATATTAGAAAAACAGCTTAGTTACAAGTTTGCATAAAGTATATCGGTGCGGGTATGGCATTAAAGTGTTTTGCAGTTTATTATCAAACCGATATAATCATTACCGACAAAAAAACCGCATAATTAGAAGTACCAACTATATTGCTTTTCCAAAATGTTTGAAGCACATAGAGAAAATTTAGCAGCCGCAAAAGAGTCGTTAGAAAAGTATTCAACAGCAAAATTAGCCGGATGTCAAAAATTATAAAAATATGCAAAAGGATTCCGGAAAATTAGCTTCAAGTGTATCAAAAATTCGCATTAAATTAAACACATCGAGTGATAAGACTCATTTGAAAGCTGCCTTTTTTTCCTTTTACAAATGCTAAATTGAATCTACCAGCAAACAAATAAAAATGGCATTAGTGCTACATGGTAGCTTTTACGAATAAAACAACCTGTCGTAGAAGACAGTAGTCTCTCGAAAAAAAGAATACAACTATAAAGCAGAAAACATTTTATGCAGAAAACATAGTAGCAGCGCCGGAAATTTTCAAAAAAAAACCAAGCTGATTAATTTCAGAGGACTAGTTAATCCCACCTGCGCGGAAAAATGTAAAAAACTCGAAGATATTTATTCACCTAATGGAAAAGAAAATGCTGAACTTTAGTTTAAAGGCGAATACGAGGTTGTTCCACTGTAAATACGTAAAAAACTAGTACTAAGGCAAAAAAACAATAGTATCGTTTATGTTTTCACCTATCTCCAGGAAAAAATTGCAGCCCAAAAATTCAAAAAGAAGATATAATTCTTCCTTGAATTATTCTTTTGATCATACAGCAAATTTTTGCAAACACGAAGCTACACAATTTGGGTTAACTCCAGGCTTCTAAAGCTTAGAGCAATTATAAAATAATTATATTCCCATTTTGCAACAACTTTGATCACCAGAATAAACAATGAAATCCCCTTGGAAAAAATACACTATTCTTCTGCCAGAGGAAGGCCTAAAAATTAAATTGCCTAGTACATCCAGACTATTTTACAAAAAATGAACGTCAAAGCCATTGCGCTTGCTTATTCACGTTCTAATTTCGTTCACAATACAAAATCCTTCCAATGAGCTGAGAGCAATGAGGGATGATTGCTTCGCAATTAGGTAATGAAAAAAGAAATACTTAGAAGACTGAGCACACTTGCTTTACTAGTATGTAGAACGAGGTATCAGACTTTCGATACACTTTGAATGCTATAGAATATATCACACACTCTAAATAAAAACGTAAAACGCACAGATGGCCGCTTTAGGCTTTTTTCCTTCCGAAGTGAGGAAAGGGGAAATTTCCATCTATTCATACAAACTATGCAAAGCATGCCTAAAAAGAAGCGAATGACCTATAAATGAGGCGTTAGATTCTCAGAGATTAGGTTCGATCTTTTGATAGTCGAAAAAATAGACCCAGAATGAAATCCGAACTTTCTTATGATGCTTCCGCTTCACTTAAAAGATCACCAATAAAACATCCAATGTTAACCGCTTCCATCAAAAAAAACATCTCGACTGACCAAAAGGAGAATCAAGCACAAGTACTTTAAAAAGATTAGTTACAGAGGAGAAATAAAACCAGACTAATCATTAGTTGTAAACATTGGCTCGTAAGCCTTAAAAACTGCGATTTCCCACACAAGCATCAGTATAGCTGGAGCAGTCAATCATCGAAATTTCAATTATATTTTGCTGAGATGGCTCATCAACGCGGTCTTCAGAGGAAGGCGAATCGGATTCATTCTGGGATGGATCGACGATGTATTGCGCATACGGAAATATATGAATAAACAGATCAAGCACACCATCAAACTGTACCAATTCCCCCAAACATTTGTGGATTTCTTCATGCTCCTAAACATTTCAAGACAAAGATGAACTCTAGAATAGAAATTTGCGCAAAACAATAAAAGAACAAAGAAAAGAAGTAACTAAAAAATATAAAAAACATATCCCACACCGCAATCGTTCGTCTGTATTATTTTCCTCTCCACATCTAGGTCTCGTCCTACTTCTAACAATTTTGTCAAGTGCTTAATAAGCAATGTCTTAAAAGTTTGTGACGAATTAAAGTAGGGCACAAGTAATAAAAATGATTTTATATTGGCGTTTTATGCAATAGACAAAACCTAGTAACAACTTTAGTGTCAGTACCTAAAATGTAAACTACAACACATGAAAAAGCATCTAGGAGTACTCACTCGACACAGTTGCTGCACACACGGTCGTTCCACAAATTTGATTGATTTCGTCTTCATGTCATATGCTTGCATCTCTCTGGGGAAGTAAATGCAACAAAATGAATAAAACTGAAAATATATAGCAGGTCCATATAATTACTTGAAGGCAAAGTATGAAAGGCCAGGAATATAAAAATAGCTACCAACTAAAAATCTTTAGCATAAGACCATCATAGGCTACTTACACTCCAGAAAACAAAAGAGCAGATCGCTCATGGGTAGAATCTCCAATAGAAAGAACATTTCGCCGGCAGGTAGGCCGTGAGTTATAAAACATTCCAATCTCGGAAAGGAAGGCTCGTTGCTGCATAAAGATAGAACAAAAAAAAGTATTGTATAACACTGAGGTCGTAGCAACAAGTCGTTGATGTATCAGTATACCTTCCAAGAAGACGGGTCACTTAGACAATCAGTTGAGTAATTTGATCTAGCTGAAACCATGCGAAAGCATCTCAGATATGGTAGTAAGTCAGGGAGAAACTTTTGACAAGATAATTCTATCCAGCCACTCTCGGCATTAGTGACAATAATTACGGTCCCCCACATGCTAGCGGTTTCTAATGTTTTCCTAGTCATCTCAGTCATAGCAACAAGCGCCGCTTCGTCTTCTTGAGACAAGAGGTAGAGACCATCCGGGGACATTTTATACTGCGATAGCCACGTGCTCGGTATCAGTGTATCATCCCAATCAAAAATTATCATCGTTTCCTCATGAGAAAACCCCTCAGAAGATCCTGAAAAGTCAGAATCATGCTGAGTGGGCTCATTCGAGGCAGCTGTACAGTTCGTCAGAGTGGTGGCTGTTTCATCGTCGTCCTTTGCATTATATGGCACGTCTACTTTCGGAATGGAATCGTTTAATTCTTCGTCAACTAAAACTGGCGCAGACTCCAACGCAGCCGTCTCAGTAATAATCAACGGAGAGGAAGAATTATCATCCACGTACTGCTTCTCTTCACATGGCGAGCTAATTCCTTCGCATGAAACCTCGGTGGACTCTTGACAAGTGTCAATTTTCTCTCCCTCCAAAACAGTAGAGACAAAAGATTCTTCTTTATGTGCACCCGCTGAAGAGCCATCCTCCCATAGTTTTACTTCGTCAAACACTAGCGTTCTGAAGCAGTCGCTTTCACAACTTTGGAAAGTAGGCATCTTCAGCAAGACAACAGAAAAGAGGCTGCTAGCAAAGGGGGTGGGCAAGAGAAGAAGCAGTAACCAAGATTAGTAGAGTGAAAAGAAATGAGAGTGGGCAAGAAAATGCCTACCGGTCAGAAATTTCAAGAGAAGAGTAGGTACAAAAAAATCATGGAAGCATAAGATCGCTACCAGGGTTCAGGTGCGCACGGACTACAACACCGAGAGTACACACAGACACTGCCTCTACTAACGTGTAGCCCTCTACTTCCTCAAAAATTCACAGCGAGAGCGCCAAATTAACTAGAAAAGATAAAGACAAAGTAATAGAAGGGAAGCGTACGAACAAAAAATAGAAGTTGGAGCTGTATCGATTTAAATAGACGTTTCTTTCAGAAAGTGCCGAGACACCAGAAACCAAAATGAATAACAAGCGATTCTAGGTGCCTTCGTCGGGAGTAAATATACGCACCGATGAATTAAGGAAATGTAAAGAGTGAGAGTAAACTAAAAAGCAAAAGGTAAGAAGATACAGCTGCAACTATTTTTCAGAAAAAAGAAGCACTGCTGAGCACATAGTAAAAACGCAAAAAATACATGACATTTCATGAGCAGTGATAGCAGTAACAGTATCTCAGTATGAGACAACTTGTGATAGTTTCGCGGTGCGCTACTATACGAAAGCACATGGGAGAGCACAAACGGAAGAATTGGTCGAAAAATTGGGGAGGGGAAATGAACTCGATTTTCAGATAGTTTACACAAAAGAGTTTGTCCGTGCTATGCGTCGTGCAGGAAAGTTAAAAGCTACAAGTAAACGAGACAAGAAAAAAAACAAACTATTTAACTAATTGCCAAATGACAGGTTGGTGAGTTACAAAAAGGTGCCTGGAGCGACTTCTTCATGAGGGCAAGCAAAAACTGTAATTCACTCTGTTCCGTTTATCTCGGCACCTAAGTACACCCCGTGACGTTCTATGAAGAATATACCCCAGCAGGGAGCATATGCTGTGGCGCGAGAGGCATTGTTTTAAAATTTCTTCTACGGATACTTCTTACAATTAGGAATGGATTTTCAGTCGGAATTTTCTTGAAGTGTTAAAGTTGAAGAGTAGCAAGCATATCCATGTAGATACAGTATTCACTACGTGGCACTTTCATCAGATCATTATTTAATAACTTGTTGCTTCCCCAAACAACTAAATGCAAGAGTAGGTGGCGTTGCAACAGACGAGAAAATTAGTGTAGGAAAACTTTTTCCATTCTCAATTCAATTTTCCTTTACCAAGTTATATCTCATCCCTAACGTTTAAGAAAGATAACCAAAAGATTCTGCTACCACTACATGCAAAATATGAAGTGATCTCCCCGAAGGCATGGAACCTTGTCTAGTTGTTCTCTACGTCGGTTTATTTCGTTAGTGTAGAATATTTAATCACGTTTCGCCTGTCGGTAACTATTGACTTTGGCTAGTGAAATAATCGAATCTTTTATGCGATAAGAAAATACTTAGGCTTTATCCAGTTAATTCGAAACAAAGTTTATTCTATATTTCTTATTTGATAAAAAGGAATACGCAAGCTAGGAACTCGAGAGGGAAGAAAACTTGGCCTTCCATTCTAACTTTCCTCAATGCTACACGAAAAGAATGTGTAAAAATTTCTCTCTAGCCTAAAACTGTATCATTAATGGTTTCTATTTTATTTGGGGGTGTTGTTAAGTGTAATGTATCATCTTAGTAGTGCAACTTGTTACTGTAGGTTAGTGTAACAAATGGAATTGTAGCGTAAGTGGATAGTAAATAAGTAATGTTTAATTATGTTAATTAATGCTAGGTTACGTAATTAATATTTAGGTTTAGTAATTATACCGTGAGTAAGTAGTGTAGGTGTAACAATCCTATTACATGGTAGTTAATAAAAGAGATCGATCAATCCTATAACCCAAACTAGTGCTGAGTGAATCTTATATCGACTTATATTTGAATGCATGCGAATATAATCGACATTCGATTTGCGCCAATTATTTTTCCTAGCACTTTCGACAAAATTGTTAGAAGTAGGATGAGTCTTAGATGTGGGGGGGAATAATACAGACGAACGATTATGACGTGGGATATATTTTTCTAAAATATATAGGCAGTTCTTTTCTTTGTTCTTTCTTTTATTTTTGTATTTTTCGTTATGTATTATTAGAATTTTTTGTTCTTAGACAAGAGAGGTATTTTTTTCGTTTAGATAATGTAGCGAACTTAATCTTCGTAGTAGTTAACAAATTGTCCTTTCGAATAGTTAAATAAAACAACTTTGCACCTAAATGTATTTAGCTCATCTGCATTAATTAGACTTCATTCTACAGTCCAATTCCACAAGTGAAGGGGGGGAGTTATAAGAGTTCACTGTTTAGAGAGCGTAACTAGGATTTCATCATAAAAGTAGTCATTCTCCTCATCTCGACTAATTTAGGATATTACATTACAAAGACTAAGTAACTATTGCCTATTTCATCTACAACACCCTATACTCTACTTCTATTTCGGCCGGGATCTTATTCGATCGGCCAAATGAGCAATAGCTCGTTTACAGTAAGAATGAAAGTGAGTTAATAAAATGATATATGCTAGGACTAAGTTAAATCCTTCGAAAAGTAGTTACGGAATAGCCCGGGTAGTAGCGGAAGGTAGGATACGAGTTGGCTAGGTCTGTATTTGAATGCGCTCAAATACAACCGTTGACAACTAACATACGCGTAGAAGTAAATGCAGAATCGGAGATAACGGGGGAGCGAGTAAAGTCAGTCTTTTTATTCGTCTTTTCTACTAGCAATTGCTTATATGCAATTAGGGAGAAGATATGTTTTAATCGAGCCCTTTTAGTCTAACTTATTTTAGCATGCTTAATCTTTCAATATTCCCTCGATTAAATATTACCTAACATTACTTGTTTGCCTATTCTTAAATTCCTTAGTTGCTGTTTGAAATCGTTGGTCACATAATCTGTTCAATCGTTTACTTATTGTAGCACGTAAAAATCCAACTCTCATCTACACTGAAAAGCTTATCTCTTATATTCGCTTCTTATAGAACAACAGAGATAATTCAAAATATCTCAATCTTAACAGTTAGTGCAATGCGGAAAGAAGTAACTGATAAAGTTCAACTTTCAAAGTAAAAGGGCTGTGGAAAAAAGGAAATTTTGAAGTGAAATTAAGACACATATCATAAGCTAACCTAAGTAACTTATATCTAATAATTCTGTATCATCGTTATTACACATTTGTTTTCGCATGAACTAAAAAAGGAGTAAATTTCTTAATTCTTTTTGCACGACAACCAGAGAAAGTGACTACAATGCAGCAGCAGTTTCGATTTCAAATTGGAAATACCCGCAACGTCTTTAATGGATATAGGGTAAGATCACAACATGTTTCTACAGTTTATGCTGAAGGAAAAGCGTATTTTCTACTGCATTTTTCATTTGTATTTCTTTTTTCAATATAGTTGCCATTGTATTTAATTTAAGTTGCATAAGGTGAGATTGTTCTTCTTACGATTTATTAAAGCTTTACAAGTTTGAGAAGGAATTTGATGCAACACTGATGATTCTTATTTGCATCTCCTTGTAAAATTGGAATTACTACTTGTTGTTTAAACCTTTGCCCTATATTAATCATTGATAGGAGTTAAACTTTTGCTAATTTCCTTGGTGTAAGAAAGAAACTGTTGATTTTGTGGGCACTCCTGAAGTGCTAGTACCCTAGCTCTTGTTTATCTCACTTATTTTCCTTAACAATGAAAGGAAAATAATAAATTATTCTGTTAAGACAAAAAGACTGTCGTAGCCGCACACGAGCTTTAATAAAATGATGAAAAGAAAGCAAAGCACTAAAATGTCTCGTTTCTTATAATTCCCTAATTCTATATACTTTTAATAAATTGGAAAAGCTCAAGGTAACTATCTGTCGCCGCTGCAAATTAGGCATTCATTGCAACTTTATACCAATATTTAAACCATCTCCAGCTTGCACTTATTATCCATTCGTTTTAGTTGGATGAAATTATTATGCAAACTAGTAGTTTAATCAGCAACTTTACTAGTGATAAGTAAGCATAGGCTACTAAGATGCTTGTTTCATAGACGGATATGCTACAGTGCTGCAATGAATATCGTTTCTCTGCATTTTACGCAGCAATTCTTAACACATATTATTCTGCTCCTAGTAAGCATTGTTGAGTAAAACCATTGTAAACGTGGTGTCTAACATCTTTCTAAAGAAAGAAAGCCTATCTAATGATAAAAATTAGCTTTTATAGCAAATTTACAAAAGGTGTGCTTTATTTTAGTAACAATGATGTAATGATTATGTTTTTGCAAACGTGAAAATGAGAGATGAATTGAATGTGAATTCGCACCTACCGTATAAAGAGTAACATTTGATAACAACAGAATATATGGTTAGTAGAAGACTCTTTCTACACATGGTCGAATATCACGAGAAATATTTAGATTGCCAATTGAAGAACATACAAATTCCGTTAGTGAACTGAATGCGAAATTTAGTCCTAGTCATGAAAGTAAACATCCCTAACTAATTACGTGTGAAAAAAATATAATTAAAAGAAGTTACAGAAAGAACTACTTTCGATTCCTCCTCTCACTCCTATTGCTTTGTTTCGGAGTAAAAATTTATCGCTTATCTACGTCGTCCGTATCCGTGTGCGCTCGAACACATTCTAAATCGCTTTGCGCTTCCTGTTACTCTTTAAAGTGAATACAGATTATGGGGTAACTACAAACTTCTTTCATAAACTACGCACAATGTACTGCAAATTACCCTTATTACTATCTACAATACTGTGCATGTTACAAATGATATTAGAGTTTCATTGCTGTAAGAGTAATGATGTTGCTTTTTAGCTCTGCCTACTTTAAAATGGAGGAGCAAGAAGTTTAAATCGACTTGCTAGCTATCTAAGCAACAGTTAGTAAAAGAAGTAGAAGAAGCTATACATATCTTAAACTAGTGCTAAAAAATAAAAACCTATTTGATAGCATAAAAACATAAACTTTCTAACCAGCTCACTAATTTCCGGTTTGTTCCAGTCTCTTAAAGCATGATATAATTCTGCTAATGTGAACAAAATTGCCTTACTATATGGATTAAAAATGCGGTTTTTTATTTTGCATGCTCTTATTGTAACAATTAGATTATTGTGATGGTTTGTAGTGAGTAAGTTCGTAGAAGATTAATACCGAATTGTATGATTGAGATATTTGTAAGTTCGTTTGATATGTGATAACATTGAAAGGATGAAAGCAGGACGAAGTGATTAGGATTGTATTTGAGTGCACGCAAACACTATCCGACGCGCGAGTAGTGATAACTAACTTAACCCCTGATGAGGAGTGATTAAAGTGGGGGAGGAGTGTAACGGAGCGAAAATAAGATAGCGCAAGACCTGCGCACAGGATCTAAAGATAGCGACCGTGTGATACTCACACACGATTGACACAACAAGAACGCTCAACGAGAGTATTAGTGTGTGTGTCAAGTTAAGTTTAGTTTTAGTCTTTAAGTTCTTAGTGTAATCTAGGGTTTTTTAAAGTAATAATTTATCCCTAAGATTTGCCAGTCGAGATCTATCGACTCCGACTACACGATTCTTCTAATCAATAGCGTGTTTGTTTTCCCTACACTATTAGATTGTTGATAGTTTGAGAGCGTGGATATACTTATTTCTATAAATATATCTCATTAGGTTCATTCGTTTAATTTTTAATAACCTTTTATCGAAAATAGAATTAGAGTAACGAAAAACTAGAGCAACTAGGCTCATCAACCTCAGAGTGGTCTTGCAAATAATAAACTCGTAACTTACGGGCATCGGCAGCCCAACTCGATTCTCAATCAAAGCCTCTATGCACCTTCACTACTACATGTAGTCAACCTATGGGTCTGACACACTCCCAGGTATTATTCATCGCTCCCTCTGGTTCTGTCGTAACGACTTAAAAAGGTAAGGTCTGACTTCTACGAATCTCAAGTTACTACCATGCGTTCTGTTTCATAACCGCAACGGATACACAATGTGGAGAGCTCTCATCTCACAATTGCATTACATTGCCACTCGCTCTCTTCCTTAAGTGTGCACTCGCACACTACATTAATAATTCCTATGTAAATTCTTTATCTCGCTCATTGACTAAAATCATATACTAGAAAAGGATACAATTACATACATGAGTCATATGATGAATAATACACAATGATAAAACATTCGATAGTATATTTCTATCGGAACTTGTGTGTAACACAAAAGGTAAAAATATTTTTCATCATAATATTTTCTACTTAAGATATTCTAATGCATATTGTAATAAGTATTCCCTAATTACATTTTACCAAGTAGAATTCATAGGTAACTAAGAAAATGTATCTTTTTAATAGATAATTAAAACTATTAAAAAAAACTAAGAACTTAAAAACTAAAACTAAACTTAACTTGACACACATGCTAACACTCTCGTTGAGCATTCTTGTTGTGTCAATCGTGTGCGAGTATCACACGGTCGCTATCTTTAGATCCTGTGCGTAGGTCTTGTGCTATCTTATTTTCGCTCCGTTACAAGGAGATTCTTTGGAGGAGAACAATTCCTTTTCATGTAAGATTTTTATTTAGAGTTGTCGTTTCTTCTTTATTAGTTATTTTTGGCAATTGTAAGATATTCTTCTTTATGTAGTTTAAGTGAGAAGACTTATTAAGTTGACTCTCGCTTCAGGAATTCTTTTATAAAACATTTTGTTTTACATACATTATCTTCTTTGCCATTCCGCTACGCATGCAACTATTCTAACATCCCAGCAGATTCGGCAATCCCTTAAAAATCATCATTACACTTATACAATGTTTCTTGTTTTTCTTGCATTTGTTATTTAAGTGTCGTTATTACTTATGTTGGTATTGCTAAAAAGTGCGAGATGCAGCCTGTGTGCGGGATGTAGCCATGCAGGTACCTATGCTCAAAAAGCAAGAAAGAGTGTGTCTCTTGATTCTTTCACTTGTAGTGTAACAAATAATACTGTAGTATGCGTAAGTAGTGTAGATGCGTAAGTAGTATAGATAGTAGAATGATAATTCATATTAGGATAGGTAATTGAAGCATGGATTATATAATTACTATATGGAATACATAATTGTTGTGGGCGTAAGTGGTGTAGGCATAAGAGTGGTATAATATTTATCAGAGGGTGGGAATTAACTAGTATAAAGATGATGTAATATTGTGATATGTGCTAGAAATTAAATAGTACTCATACGGGAAGTAGTTGCGAAGATAGGAGAAGTTGAAGTAGGAATTGACTGAATGACCCGATTAGTATTGGCAAGTAGAGTACGAGTCGATTAGGTCTATAATTGAATGCGCACGAATACAACTGATGTCTGACGAGCGACTGCGAACATACCCATAGAAATAAATGCAGAATCAAAACTAGAGGGAGAGTGAGTTGGATTGGTCTTATTATTTTAGTCTTTTCTAATCACAAATGTTTGTACTAAATTAGGGAGGAAGATATACTTCAATTCAACAATTTTGCTATAACTTATCTTCGCCTATTTCAACATTCGATATTTCCCTCCGATGATTTATTGTCAGACAATTATAGTTTATCTGTTCTTAAACTTCTTCGTTGCTAGTTGGTGTTGTTTGTCATAAGTTCTTTTCAATCGCTTAGTTATTGCAGCACGTAAAATTCAACTCTCAATTAAGCAAAGAAGCTTATTTATATAATTCGCTAATTCTATGTAACTAAGGAGATCTAAAATATCTCCACTTTCACATGTAGTAATGGTTTCTGACATGTTAATTATACGCAAAGCTTAATTAATACAATTGTCAGTACTCTCTACGGAGTCATACTCTTTCTTTTGACAAATAAATGATAGCCGATTTTTTTTTAAAGTATGATTTTATATTGATATCACTTCATTAGTGACAGGCAGTATTGCGATAAGTTATTTAAATGGCTAAAAAAACTACGCTATTCCAGCATTACAAAGAATTTTAGTTGCGATTCCTTTTAAAGGGATATATTCATATTCTGTAGAGTGGAATGCGCGTTTGTGTAACATTGTATACTCCAAGTAGTGCCCCTCGGTGAAGAGAAGGGATTCCTTATCTACTGCAAAAAATGAAATAATTTTGCACTTCGTGTAAGTAAAAATATGGCTGCTGCATGCTGCCAAAACAATTCGATGTCATTTGCAGTAAGAGCATGTAAGACGATAATATTAGACGTTTCTTTCTTTTCATCAAACAGCATGCATGTCTTTTTTCTTCGGTAAGTTTGTTTTATTACGATTCCCGTGCAAGAAAGCGTATATGTTGATAAGCAATCTTGAGTACGCTAAACATAGAAACTCGTGGTAAAAATAGATGTAAGTATGTGACTCTTTGTGACCACTGTTATCTTCAAAATAGTTTTTCAAGGCGTAAACAATTACTCTGTTACAGTATCAGTAAAAGATTACTACTAAAAAGTAATCAAAATTGATGCTTAGAGACCTGCTCAAAACTATTTTGCACGTATTCATACTATAGGAATATGACTTCTAGACATTTTGGTTGTCTACTGAAAGTTAGTACTAGGTTAATAGAGTAGCATTCAATTCGATATATAAGGGTGAAATTTACCGAAAAGTTGGTAAATAGGCAAACGAAATCTACTAAAAACCGAACAGCGTTTTTTATTGATGAGATTTTCATGTGAAAATGTAACATTGATGAAACAAGAACAGGAAGATTTCAAGCTTTAGCGTACTCTTAAAAGAGAGAGGATTTGTAAAAAGGGAAAATTATGAAACAGGACATAAAAGCATGCATGAAGAATCAACACACATACTTTTTTAGATTGGAGATTAAAACTACGAATGCGTTCAAAAAGGTTTTGCGAGCCCGAAGGTGATTTCTATTTTCACCTACAGAAAGACATTCCAACACTAGGTTACAGCATACGCTTGTCTACAAAATACAAATTAAACTTTTTTAAATTTATTCTTCAATTGGGAAATTTGTGGATAGCCGCGGAAAAATTTATGTAATGTCTAGCAGAGCAGCATGAAAAGAGTGAAACTGCATTTCAGAAAATTGGTGTGCATGGATTCCGAGTAAAGAAAATTTGAAAAAAATGTTAGTGGCTGCGAAATACTTTATCTCATAAACAATTCAGAACTTACACATGAATGAATTAGAATATTTCAGATAGAAAACGGCTTCGAAAGACTTTTGATATAATGCGTGATTGCGCTAAGCTGTGAATCTTTGCGATTGTGATGTGAGGTTATCATCTTGCAGCTGCTCCTATTTTGCTTTTGAGGAAGCAACTTTCAAATAATGCAGCGACAGTACTCATATAAATACTTTGTTGTGCGTCTATCCAGAAGAGCTAAAAATAGACAAACTGATTATTGTACAGGTAATTGTATGATCAAATTCATACTAAATTATATACTCTTGTATGCGCAACATCTATATCTCAGTATGCAGGAGTCAATCAAAAATTTTAGGCATGACTTGTAGTATACACGATTATGCAAACTCTTTCGTATTTGCGGTAACAATAACAATAATCCCAACAATTTTTTGTATAGTGGTACTCTCTCTTTTTCTAACGTTCCTTCTGCCATCCAATGTTGACTTTAAGTATACTACGCTTGCAACCTTGAATATGCATTGCTAAAAACTCAGAAAGCGTGCAAGTTATCGTTCTCTCCAAAACTAACTGGTTTCGGATATTAGTGCATGATAATACAAGTAAAGTAACTGTAAACGAGCTATTGCTCATTTGGCCGATCGAATAAGATCCCGGCCGAAATAGAAGTAGAGTATAGGGTGTTGTAGATGAAATAGGCAATAGTTACTTA
>JADAQX010000688.1:0-28186 GCA_015476325.1 Cardiosporidium cionae
TTTTTTTTTTGTTCTTCTCTCTCTTTACTTTTTTTTTTGTTCTCTCTTTTCTTTTTTTTCTTCTTCTCTCTCTCTTCACTTCTTTTTTTTGTTTAAATACACATTTTTTAAAACGGTTTTTTGAATGAACTATAGTTGGTATAGTTTTTAATTGTTTATGAGCTCGATGGGCTATAAAAAATAGTGTTTCTTTTTCTTCTTCTTCTATTTTTGGGTTAGTTCTTCTCCTTCTTTTCTTTTTTTAACAGGAAGTACATAGTGATCCCAATTTGCACCTTGAGCAGGTGAAAGAAATAAAATATGATAAAGTAAAAATGCGAGCGCTGCGTACATTGAAATTATTGGAGGCTGCTACAACGGAGGGCAAAGTTAAGCAGAAAAAAGGACGCCAAAAAGGTATTATGTTAAAGAGAAAAGATGAACATTTTTATATTTTTTGGATCGACAATAACTCTCTGTAAGCTATATATATATATATATGAAAAATTGAGTGTCTATGGTTCTTTCTTTGTATGTATAGGAAAAGAAACCAGTAATGTGATACAAGCAGAATCTGCTTCGCCTGAGGATGTTGGGATTAAATCTCCTTTAGGTTCTACTGGAAGTGTAGAAGGCACCACTAGCCGAGGACCAGAGATACACACATATCTTCCTTCATCTCCAGATGTTTTACATGTAAAGCGTACTCTATCGGTAAGATTTTCAAATGGATTGGATGGGTGATGCAAAGAAGAGGGCCACGAAAAGTGCAAAGCATGTTTGAAACTTTCTCAGTTGTTTTTTGGAGTGCAGTGGTGGTGGGGGGAGGGGGAGGCTTTGATGAGGGGATAATTGATAAGGGAAAGTGAAGATGTGTGAAAAATGTGGAATTTTTTAGGCAGGAAATGGAAAGAGAGGGGATAATTGATAAGGGAAAGTGAAGATGTGTGAAAAATGTGGAATTTTTAGGTGGGTGTTTGGGATGTGTGTGATCTCTTTGCATTTCTTGGTGTATGTAAATTGATGTGAGGGTGGTAGAGACGTACGAAACATTTTTGATTTATAGAAATTTGCATCTCCTATTCTCTCTTGTGGATTATTTTTGTGTTTTTTCCCCCTTTTTTTTGTATCCTAGCGTTTAGATACATTTATTTTATTTTATTTTTCTTAATCCTACATTCTGTTTTTGCCGCTGTCAGGATGTTGAGGAGAACGATACTCTTGCTAGAATAAATGCAAAACCTAAGAAACGGCATAGAGTTTGTGACATTGATCTTTCTTCAGTTTCGAAAGAAGAGCTCTCTACACGGGCTCGGTAAGATTTTTTTATAGGGCTACACTTCTTCTTTAGTTTGATAAGGATGTATGCAAGTGAGGCGAATGTACATTCCTTCTCTACGTTTCTGACAGTGATTTGGCTATACCCCCTGGCTAGTGCAAGGCTAACATTTTTTATAGTGTGTGATGAATCGTAAAGTATATACACAAAGATGTTGAGCATTTTTTTTTAAGCGTTTAAAGTTTGAAATTCTTACTTTCTGCAGCAAAGTTCTGAAGCCGGTCAAGAAAACTCTGAAAAGTTTAAAACAAACGTCAAATGATGAGAAGTGTACGGACCATGAAGTCATAGGCTTGATGAAACGATCTCTTCCCAGAGTTGGAGACAAAATTTGTGAAGCCTTGGATATGTGTGCTAACGAAATTTCTCGAGAGAAGCTTGATACTGCGTGCTGGGAATATGTATCAAAGTAAGTTAAAAACTGTATTTTTTGGGGGCGATACATTTCCTCCAATAGAAGCAGGGGGGTAATTTGAACTTTTCTGACAATTTTTCGGTATTTTCATTCGTTGTGACGGAAGAAGAACCTGCAAATTCGTTTTCATGGGGTCGTTGCTATGCAGTCTCTCTTTGTATCTCCTGATTTTGAATAGACATTACCCCCTTTTTTTTTGCGAATTTTAGCATAATGAAGCCATCACGTTGTTACACACGAATTTGCTTCCGTTTGTAGGTATACTGTGGCTTCTGGAGGTGATTTAAAACGTGTATATATACAGCTATGTGGATTAAATGTTGCGTCTAAAGATTCTTTTCAAAATCCTTCTCCCCGTGTAAAATGGGAAGGACAGCACTATTCTCCTGCTGTTGTAGATCCAAGTGCTGCTTCTCCTACTCTGTCTCCTCCTGTTTCTACTTCTCCTAATATATCTCCTCCCAATGCTGCCTCCCCAAAAATAGTTAGTACGATGGGGCTTACGACTGTACCGCCGGCTGTTATAGCTTCTTCAGAAATTCCTGTGCAAGTGGAACCATCTGTACCTGCTGCAATCACGAAAACTTCTTTGCCGTCTTCACCTGCCGCCGATACACCTACGTTGTAAGCTGAATCGTCTATTCCAACGGATAGCAGTGAACATTTAAAACAAGTTGCGGTCATCTTTCTACAAAATAACCCTTTTTACCAACCGATTTTTTAAAGTGTGTCCTACACTCTTGCTGTTTTTTCTTAGTGTAGCTTATTATTGTTTTTGTGGAATAGACAATGTAATGTATCGAATTGTTTTTCCTTTGAATGGTACGTCTACTTTCCATGTGTTTATGGAACGGGGGATACATATGATAATATGTTACTCGGATGCTATATTCGTTCCTCCCTTCTTTTTCTCTCTTTCAAAATATTTACAATCTTTAAAGTTGCCAAGAAACCGTTTTCTGCGTTTAACTTTCGAAATGCAACAGATACTCGAAAAAAAAGTTTGTGGTGAATCCATGTATTTCTATTCTATTGTGAACTTTTACAATTTGCGTTCTCTAATCACCACTCATTGCCACAGCATTCCTGAGCATTTAGAAAATAATTTTAAGAAATGGCGTTGGGTTTGGTTTTTAGTTCCATAAGAAATAGGTGGTGACTGCAAAAGGTCACATTTGTGGAAACTCTTTCAGTGACGTTTCAACAATTGGAACATGTTAAAAGCTTTGTAGTTCGTTACATCTAACATCTTATAGAATGAAACTGTTGTAATTAATAAAAATGTTAGAGAGTTCTATTTTATGTTAGTCACGAAATTGCAGTCATTAATTACGTTAGATTTTCGCACGATTAATCCCTTATCTAATTCACAATAGCACTCTTCCTCTTCATTCCCAAATTCCCATAAGTACGTTCCTGGCAATTAAATGAGAAATAAGCTTAACATCCTTGAGAAAGGAAATATTTACTTAAGTAAAATTTCTGCAGTTTATTGCAGTCTCAAATTGAGATGTGGACATGTAATGTGACATCCTTAAATATGTTACACGAATGCAATTAATAGACCCGTAAAAAGTTTTAAAACAAAGAAATATTTAGCACGGATTATATACCTTATACGTAAATTGAAATGTTACTTTCGCTTGGGAGATAGGCGAATGTGTCCACCCTTTATGATTTTTGGATCAGCACAGTAACGAAGAAATTGATTTGTAGTTTTGCTTGCACATAGCTGAGCAATATATAAAGGACGCGGAGAGGGAAAAATAAAAGGCTAATCCTTTTGAGAACTTGTAAAGATAACTACCAAAAAAATTTTGATAATAATTTTGCAGGATGGAGACCTTTGATCCCATTTTAAGAGGAGCTGAATGAAACTCTACTTAGAAGAGATCATGTGTAATTTATGACCTGCCTATACAAAGACCCCAGATAATTGAATTTAGGCTTTATCTCTTTAAAATAAATGCTAGATTGCATATCATCTTCACTTCATCAATCTCCGAAATGAGCAATTGAGTTTGCATTCTTTTCTTTTGCAAATTGGCAGATTCTAATTGAATTGGCATTTCATACTATATAAAACAGATATCCAAAATTCCAAGTATTAAAGCAATTTGAAACACTTTTTAATATTAGAAACACTTTTTAATATTAGAAACACTTTTTAATATTAGAAACACTTTCTAAGTTGCATATTTACGTATTCCCTGAATTCTCCTAAATGGATATTATAGCAGGATTTACTTTCTTGTTTATCTCAAGTGAACGCAATGAAAAATTCCAATTTTATTGTGGCTGTTAGCTTACCCTGGTACAGGGCAAAAGTTTTAATTTTCTGTAGCTTTGTTTCTTAGTGTATCGCTAATTTAATTTATAAATTTTAATAAGTCCTTTGCTATGCTAGATCTATCGCCATAATACACCAACAGTTATAACGAATAAGTTGCAGAGGAGATAAGGCTTGCAGTGGGTACTTATAATTTACTTTAGCACGAAATGCTCTTTTAAAATTTAAAAAATGTCAAAAGGAAATGATATGTTTCAACTCTAATCTCATCTGGAATAAAAACTAAATAATTCACTTACTAAAATAAGAATGCAAATGCAATTTCTACTAATACACTTAATTTTTGCGGGTAAGAAATTGCATATCTATTGTATAAGCTAAAAGCATTCTTACCGTATAGGAATACTCAGGATTCAGAACTACTCAGTAGAAACACTTCGTATTTTAAATTGCCCTTTCTCCAGGAGCGTAGCTAAATCGTGCAGCCACCCACGGGTGTTGAAACGACGAATATATTCGACTTTCCTCTAAAGACAGATACTTGAAGTGTGATGAGGCAAGGTAGCTGCATGTGCTGAGTTAACATCTATATCATGCTCAGTTTTAAGTTCTTGAAGAAATCAGCCCTTCTTAGAGATTGGTACTATAGGTAGTAGCATACAGATACATACTGAATCGTCAATGTGGTTTTTGAATGAGTATTGCGATGGCCCTACTTTCTCTTTCTGTTAAAGAATTGGCTGCCCAAGCAGTCGCATCAACAAAATTCTTTTTGCAGAAGTGATTCCTTATTAATGGGAAAAGATTTTATAATTGGCTGCGTAGGGAAGCCCTCCGCAGGTGAGTTGAACATGCAGTTAATTAACATGATTGCTAATATAGTTGCTCTCTTTTGAAAAACAATGTTTTCGTCCAAATTACTTGGGATTCTTCATGAAGAAGCGTATCTTACCTTCTTTTACTAAAATAATTTTGTGTTCTTCGAGCTATTGCCTCTCGGCTATATTCAGATATTTTGAAAATTTTAGACTGTTGTGCTCGCACTTGAAATCATTCTTCATTGGAAAAGAATCAATCTTCCATACGCAGCATTTACTTTTAAATCTTTTCTGTTTGCTTTCTTCTTAGTTGTATCATAATTTAATTTACGTAATAAGCATAATCAAATAAATGCGAGTTTGCTGCAAAAACATTCATTTCGAGATAATTTTTTGCAAATGCATCTGCAAACTATTTATTACGAGTAGTATAAAAGCCTAGTTGTTTTTTGCCTTACCCCTTTTTTTGCTATTTCTATTTTGTAATACCACCTTGAGCCTTTCTTAACTAAGCTTACTTGTCTATTATCGTAGGAAAATCAACTTTTTTCAACGCTGTGACGGATTCTGCAAATGCAAAAGTAGGAAATTACCCCTTCACAACCATTGAACCGAATCAAGGCATAGCTTATTACACTACACAGTGTCCTTGCAAGCGGTGTGTGTAACTCGTGAATGCATATAGAAATATAGTGAATGATTGCATGTATAACCAATTTGTACCAAACTCAAGGACTTTCATGTCTATTGCGGAAATTTTACGTTAATTTCCTAGTAGAACTTAATGATTGAAATGCGGGCTGCTACTTAGCATGTTGTATAAAATGCGCGTGTTAGATTCCATTTGTTTATCTTTTCTTAAGAATTCGAACTTAACTGGAACATGATGTAGTCAAGAAGAAGGAAGTTTCTTATTTTCTTGTTTGTAAATGTTTTAATTATACAGTGTGAATACTCTTTTTTTTTAAAGTGCTGAAACGAATTCATTGGTACACTTGAGGGATTTCTTAGAGTTATGTTTGCGATAAATTTCAATTAGATAGTCTGCTACATTTTTTTACTTAGGTTCAACGTTCAATGCAAACCCCGATATGGATCTTGTATTGGCGGAAATCGAAAAATTCCTGTCAAGCTCTTGGATATCGCTGGCTTGATACCTGGTGCTTCTCAGGGTAGAGGATTAGGAAATAAATTCTTAGATGATTTGCGCCATGCCGATGTTCTGTTGCACATTATTGACGTATCTGGATGCACAAACGAAAAGGTCATTATTTTTATTTAATAAATTGTCTTGTGAAATATCGTAGTAGTCAAAATAAATATTTTAATTAAGAGTAAAATAAAAGTGTTTACTCGAAAAATGTAAAAAATTTGATTTACTTAATCTGCATAGCAGCTCTTCATCACCTTGATCAACTGATTTTTTTTTCTTCCAAGATTGGAATACTTTGACCTCGTATTTTCACTCAGATTATTTTTTAAGAAGCTGCTGCAATATTCTTGCCTTTTGTTTCTCTATATAATCACATTCCAAGGTATTCCATGTAACCTTTCTCCGCAGTTCATGTTTTATTCTTTATAGGGTGAAATTACCACTGGATATGATCCATCACACGATCATAAGTGGCTTGTAGAAGAAATAGAGCTTTGGATATTTAATAATTTGTGGAGCAGATGGGCCAGCATTGCTCGCCGCCACAATAATACAAAAAGGTATTGATATTTGCATTGCAGATAAGAAGATTGTTTGTGGACGTTTCAAAAACAATTTTACTGCTATGTGAATTGTAAAGGCTGTTTTAACAGCAACATCTTCATGAATCTTTTGTAATATTTAATCACTTTCTTATTTCAATGTTTTGGAATAAGTTTGACATTTTAATGTTGAGTCCATACCTATGCTAATGAGCAGTTTCTATGGGATACTTGTAGTTGGCGGCGATCGATTTTTATATAATTTAATTTGCTTATAGTAGTACCTGAATTTTATGTATAATTCTTTGTTTTCCTTTCAATAAAATTCTTTCCCAGTTCTCTTGCTGCAACCTTATTATCTCAACTTTCGGGATATGATGCGAAAGAATGTATGATTAACAATCTTTTGAATGCGTTGGAATTCGTTGAGCCAGTGGATCTTTTATTATGGGATGCAGAGAAGATTCGTCATATGGTACAATTTGCGTGTTTTCTTTGATCAAGCATTTGCGCGCGATTTTTTAGTTGCTAATTCGTAGTTTTAGTCTCTACTCTTGGTATTTTCAATCAAAATGGGAAAAAATGCTTACATTATGCTATAGGTTCATTTATTTGTGGAAATCCGTTTCAAATTCATCCTCTTGCTAAATAAAGCAGATTCAGTAAGTTCATATTTTTTTATTTGCTTTGTTTTAGCTTTGCCTTCTCTTTTTTCTCGCGTCGAAAAGCACTATGATTCTGTGGTAAAATCCACCCTTTATTAAAGGGTTACATATTTATACTAGCCTATTGTAACATGAATTTTCGAATTCCTGTATTGTAAGACGCGTTCATCTTCATTTTTAGTTGTACATCTTTTTGATATGCTAAAAATAGATATTTCTTTTACATTTTCTTTGCATTCATTGCGCCTTTCTTATATTTATATTCACACTTAAAGGGGGGGGAAGCTGATGCCAATGCTCTTAAAATATCGAAGAAGCATTCCGATACCTACGTCCTACTATGCAGCGCGTTAGCCGAATGCTTGCTTCGAAAATTGAAGCGTCAAGTGTGTTTTTCCCACATTAATTTCAGTAAACAGTAGAGCCCATGTGCATCCTAAGAAGTTTTATATTTTTTAAGCTGTAACATTCCTTTTTTCTTAAATTACTCAATTATATATATTTTTGGCGTACCTTTTAATTTGAGATGATTTCTTTTTTCAGAGGTATATTCTTTACGAAGAAGGCCAGATGGATTTTGTGGATGCTGAACACCCTAAGGGCAAGGAATGCAATCTTAAGCCATTGGATGACAAATTAAAAACACGGCTACGTAATATCCAAAACCTTGTTTTGTATCGCCACGGATCCACCGGTGTGCATACCGTACGTACTGGCTAGGCACACTCTTTAAATATATTTGGCAGTCTTCGATTCTTTAGAGATTTTGTTTTTTTAAAATTTTTGCACCAATCATTTTGGGATATGTAATATTTTCCTTTTTATATAAATGAACTCGTGTTTTGTAGGATTGACAAGAGCATTTTAGATACGCTTGTTTGCTTCATTCGCGAACGGATGAAATTGTTGAATTATGTTAATAGGAAATTTTGTGTAATTAAAGTTAGGTTGGAAGAATGGGTCTTGCATTATATAGCATTGATATGCTTATCAAATGTCCTCTTCTAATGTAGTAAGGTTGAAAAACTATCCTTTTCTCTTTTTGAATTGTATAAAATTGATTTTTTTGGCGAACACTAATACTTGGTATTTTGAGTAGACTGTTTCTCACTTTATTGAAACGATCGGCCCGGATAAAAGCGGAATAACTTATATATATGCATGCATTTTTTTGTCATTGCATTGCTATACACGAATATCTCGCTGTTACATTGAACAATTAGGGTATAAATTTGGCTGTTGAAGTTTCTGGACTTATACCTGTTTATCCCGTAAAAAATATTCATCAGTTGAGGAGCAATGGAATGCAAGCAGATGCTTTTCCTGAATGTATGCTTGTCCGCCCTGGCACTAGGTATTTTGTGTTATTTACAAACGGTTACGTATTGACATTTTGCTGTATTGACGAGGATTGCAATTTTTTTGGTTTAATGTTTACGTGGAACTATGCCTTGATGTATAGGACTCTTTGCAGTAATATGTTCCAAGCGAGAGCCATATAAAACTGCTTTTTTTTGTTTATGAACAGCGTAAAAGCGTTTGCTCGGTTATTGCACCATGAAATTGAATGCAACTTTTTATATGCTGAAGGAGTCGATGGAAGGCGTATCAGCGAGGATGAAATCTTATCATTAGAAAATAATATTTTGCATTTTGTTTCTTCAAGGACAGAGAAGACTTGAGTCTTGTCAGAAATATTCTAATAATTTTTTTCCTTCCGACAGTTGGCATTCTATCCACGCTTCTTCGGCAGAGTAACTTGCTTCGGAAAACATTGAATCACTGCGATTTCTCTCTCGTAAACCATAAAATCGAAAATATCGATCTTTTAATAGTAGCACTGTCCTAAATGTTATTGTTCCGTTTGCTGATCTCACTACAACATTAAATGACTTTTGTAGTTAAAGATTTGACGTTATTAGTGTTCTTTTTTACAACAGATCGCAGCAGCAAATGAATTGGATTTATAAATTGGAATTTTTTGTTTCTCTTGCTGCGTCCCCTAAATTTTTGGGGAAAAAGTAGTCTGTACGTAGGTCGCATTCCAAAAAGATTTCTTTATTTGCTTAGGTGTGTACTAATCAAAGCAGTTTTGTATTTTCAAATAATTTTTTGCTACAATTTGTATTGATAATAGCAGAGCGAATATTCGTTGGTTACATTATCCGAGAAGACTTAAACTCCTAGGTTTTTGCTGCATTGAATGCATTGCCACAAATTGTCAATTCTTGCAAAGAATCCGAACTGACGCAGTATCCAAACTTTTACTGGCTTCAGTGATTCATTTGCGAATAAAGTTTCCGCAGTTCCTCTTCTTTTGCTGAGTAATATCACTTGTCAATTTTCGACACATCAAAACTTAAAAAAATACGTGAGTTGATACCAGATATTTTAGCTGTCCATTCAGCCTCTATTTCTTGCCTCCTGAGATTTTGCTCATTCTTCAATATAAGTTCCTCTGACATTAGCGCCATTTTTTCAAGCTTATTTGAAAAAAGCAGCAATTAGGATAACAATATTACGATTTCTTGTTATATCCCTCACATTTATAGCTTCGAGTAGCTTTTCTTCATTTCTTTTGTGCAGACTCTTGCTAAACAAATCCCTTTCAAGGCAAAGTTCATTTTCTAGTTCCTGTTAGGAAAGTGCGTACGATACGACCAGTTTCACGATAAAAAAGAAATAAGATAAAAGTTTTCCTACGCGTTGGAGTTCTTCTAATGCATTGCATTGGGCACTTTCATTCGATGCTTCAGTCTCCATTGCTGAATGAATGGTCTCAATTTCCTGTATTCATGCGGAAATTGCTTGCGTAACTTCCTATGTATCATTTATTTTTATCCACTTAATACCTGTCTAGCATTTCTTTCGTTTAGTGCAAGTGCTTCAGCCATTAGTTTAACATCCTCGATTTGCTTTTGTGTTTTCTCTTTGTCACGATCGTAGTCGAAGCATTCCTTTTCTAATTTTTTTTTATTTTCCTAAAACGAATCATTATAACTATAAAAAATTGCTTAAAAATCCGTCTTACCACTAGAATTTTTTTTTGCTCCGTGCATTGTTTTTTTTCTTTTTGTTTTATTTCAATCTAGTTGATTTTAATAGATCATGGAATGGAAGTAACTTTAGAATTCATTTTTGGTACATGGTAACTAACTAGAGTAATATAAGTCCCTAGAGAACCCCTAATATCTTCATAAAACATCATTGCGCTTTCGTTTCTCCAGTTCCATTGGTTCACATCATTTTTTGATTTTTCAAGAATGTCACCCTAAATATTTTTATTTCCCCTCGTTAGGCCAATTCATAAACTACTAAAAAACTATGCGTTATATCACTTACAAGGTATTTCATAAATTCCTTTTTTTTTTGTAATTGTTGCACTCCTTCTTTCAGTACTTCAATTTGAGACGACAATGTTTTTCTCTCAAAATCGAGTTCAATCTGCTCATTTTCTAAAGCATTCTGATAAAGAGACTTGCGAAAATAACAAATTTTAAGAGAATTTTTGATGTTATACAAACCCTTGTTTCTTGTATTTCACTGTCTTCACACTGTCTTTGGTGTAATTCCTCCCTCATCAGCATTAGCGTTGCATTAGCTACTTCATAGTGATTTTTTGCCTTGTCTTGAGTGCATTCGATTTTTTTTAAATTTTGGGTTTTGTCATCACATTGTAAAGTAACAAGTTTTATTTCTTCCTGTAATTCTTTGTCTCTAATTAACGGAATATTAGAATTATCTTTATTTTTCTCCAAGTTACATATTGGCAGCAGAGTGGCTAACCTTTTCTGTAGATTTGTGCTACGTATGATAGAATCATTCAGAAGCGCTTTAAAGTATGATTTCTTTTCTGCCAAGGTTTCCAGTTCTACTTGTAATTGCTGCTTTTTGCGGTTTGCTTTCTCCAAGTCTTGCTCTGCGACTTCCCGCTGTGGCGCGAGCTCTTTCTATTTATACATATCATTCAATTACTCTTTCAATGTTAATTGCGCTGCATTTTGAAAGCTATGGTAGTTACTTTTATTTCCATTTTCTTCTCTATTTCTTGATTAATAGTGTTTAAACGAGTTTGTATAGAGCTCTGTAAATTAAAAGAAATAAGTACTTAGTCATTTATATTAGGGATGATTGTATCGAATAACCTGGTACTGCTTATTTTCTTCCTCCTGTAAAGTCAGCAATCTGTTTAATTCCTTCAGTTCCTGCATGCACCAATTCATTTTATTGGAGTAAAATTGTACAGGGAAATGGGCTCTTCATATAATTCAAAACCTCGGTGACACTTTCAATCTCCTTTCCAATTCTATATTGCTTATCTAGCTTGTCTTGAAACTCTCCTCGCGTTGCATTCTGTTTGATTTTTGTTGATTCTGAATAAGAAAAAACAATTTTTAATGCTTTACCCTTTGATATTTTTGCACTCGGTCTGCTAACCCAGTGTGCTAGATTTCTGTTGAATTTCATCTAGCAAGTAAGACTTTTCTTGAGTAAGCTTGACTTCCCAATCTTGAAACTGAGTAATTGCAGCTTCCAATCTAGCAATTTCCTCTTTCCTTTTTTCTATTTCATGAGCGATTCCTTGGTATTTTACTCTGGAAAGCGTATTCGTTCTTGCTTATATGTTTTTCAGATGTGTAAGCAGCCTTACAGCTTTATTGGGATTTCGGTTACTTTTTCTTGACATGTTTTGAACAATTGCTGTGTTGCGCTTATTTCTGTTTGCCACAAGTAACAGAGATAAAAATAAACGATAATCCTTAAAAGGTCTTAAAATGACTCAATATATACTCTTTTTTCACCTTACTTTCAGTTACAGTATTGTACAGTTTATTCTTTTCACTGAGCAATAGCATGCCCTTGGTATATTCTGAATCTATAGCAACCATTATCGCATCCAGTAGCTGCATTCTCTGTCCTTCACTGTCTAGCAGATCTTTGCAAGTAGCTGTTTGCTCTTGTAATGTTGCAATTGAGCTGTCTAGTTGGTCTGCAGATTTTCGAAGAGCTGTTACTTCAATGCTGCACCTGAATGTTCAAATTAAAAAAACACAATTGATAGAAGAGACTCGCGATCTACTTTCGGATCCTTTTTTTTAAAGGCTTCAATATACTGAGTTGAGAGTTAGTTTCTTACTTCGAGCGTTTTGTTGCGAAATGTTTCATGAATAGAGACAAATCCGCTTTTAAATCATCGAAAAGTTTAGTGTTATTTTCTTCCTTCCATTCGGGTAGCGGTTCCGCGTATTGTGTACACATTTTGCGTGTTACGGGTTTTGTCTGTTTTTTTCAGCTAAAGTTGCATAAGTTTTAGATTACGAATTAGGAAGCAAGTAACATATTTCTATCCAATTTCCAAAGTAGAAATTACAGAGAGCAGTGTCAGAAAATAGTTGAAAAATCATAACAGCGGCAAAACCCATGCGCGAAATATTGCTCCAGGGAGGTTGGCAATTGAAATGCGGAAATTTAAGGCCTTTCTAATTTCAACAGCGTTTTAATGTTGTCTCAAAAAGTTTAGCTCACGAAACACTTTATTATGTAAGTGTATGTACAGGTGATAGCTTTCCATTGTAATTGTGGGACTTTTTAATAGAGGAATAATGAGATGTTCAACTTTCCGATGCACGAAGTCTATTTCAATCTACACTAGCGAATGGAAATTCTAATATAATCTGCATATAGAAGCATGGGTGCAATGCCTCTGCTAAAAAGACGTCTAAGTTCACAAGCAATTTACAAAAAACATCCGTGTTTCCTATATGCATCCCATTGTCGAGATATAACGCCTTGACCGCAGGAAATAAATTACCATATGGCATAAAACGACCTAGGCGAAGGAAAGCAATAGTTCAGTACTTGGATAGCACAACTTTAATTAGTGTGCTTCCCATTGATGGCAACCCACATTGAAATGAAATATCAAAGAGAAACATAATGCCCTACTAAAAAAAAACATGTTTCACTTTCTTGTGATACCTCCAAAACAGCATCAAGAAATTCTTCCAACATGTTGTTACGTTTTGCACAAGCAATTGAATGGTTGCTTAGAGTTGAAATAAAATACTCCAACCGAAGCAGCTAATAAAAGGACTAAAATTAGTTTTTAATATAAATTACAAGCTATCACAAGCAAAATGCGCAGCAAACTTTGTTTGAATAATAATGTAGTCATTGGACAAATAACAGAAAAGCAACTTCATTAAAGGTTGGGTACACGAAGGCAATAAGATTCGTAGTTGTTTTTAATGTGAACGGCTGAAGATAAAAGTAAAATTGTTTTTTCTGTACTTATTGACAACCCACACCCTGTCTTAATAAATATAGATTGGTGGTTTATTTTTTGGTATGTGAATGTTGAGAGGATGTAGAAGGAATATAAGAATGTATTTTGTACTAGTTTGGAGATAAGTTGATTCTTGTATTAAAAAATAGCGCTTGCATTCATGTTTTGCAATAGAAAAAAAAATGGATAGTATGTATGACAAGAATATCATGTTGTCTAGTTGATTTCATGTTATTTTTTTGTGTTGAATCGAGAGGAAAAGTTTTTCTGTTGGCGACTACGACTTTAGTCCATTGAACGACGAATATTTTTGATTGGGATGGGCTTATGATACAGTCTACTAACAAATAGACGTGCAGGTCCAAAATTACTTAGAAAAACAAGAGTGACTATTACAAGTTGTCATATCCGAATTACTTAAGGAATTGCCTAGATTTTCAGATTAAATATTTTTTTGCGACTCGAGAAAGCATAACAGACTAAATTTAAACCTAAGTTGTCAAATATTTTTACGATTTTCTATGCTTGTTTCTCATATAGTTTTGTGTGGTTGTAGCTCGGCTGATTTGATGGGTTGGGTTAGGTTTGATTTTATTAACTTGCAGCTATAAGAGTCTTCACGTTTTTTGACTTGCAGTATTCTCCGTATGAATTTCGTCAGGAAAAGTATTTGAATAACCAGTTTACGTAACGTTTTGAGAATGTCCGCAAAACAACAATTTTTAAAATCACTTAAATCTGTTAATTATACAATTGTTCATTGCAACTTCCCTACCGCTTTATAAGCCACTCACACAAACTTAAACCAATTTCAAAGTATCAAAATCCGTATCATTATTACGTGTAAAATAAAGGTAGCAAAATACACCGGGATGCGAATATGCTTAATTTGGCGTTCTGTTATGTAAAAATAGCAAGACTTTTTGATCGATTTTCTCGGCAGGTATTCTTTTTAAGGGTACGCTGAAATGCGTATAGTTTGTTAAGCGCTCGCTGTACAGCAGTGTCTCCCTTAAAACATTATTCCTTCACGTAATACTTCCCATTCGATTTCACGTGCTAGCTATATATAAATAATATGGTCGCACCCCTGTGAACATCCCTCTCAGCAGGCTAGGAAAAAACATCCCCTCTAAAGTGAGCTCCCCGTCATAAAAAAATTTCCTTCTAAAAAATTTTAGCGTAGCTTCAACAAACTCGATATGGGGAGAAAGCTTGTTTGCATTAAAGTTGTTTTGAAACACAATTGACAATACAAGCAACTTATCCAAAAGTCAGCCGTGTTCACAGTCCCTTTCTTCTTACAAAATGATTCTTCACCGCTCAGCAACCGTTGTTTACGGATAACCGAAGCATTTTACAATCGGTCTTTTAGTTTGAATTTCACTCGTCAATTCTGGATTACATCATTCGATTGGAGCAGTATTTTGGTGGCCATGAATCGAGAAATTTCTGCTCTACATTTTCGTAATCTCTCAAATCAATTTTCTTTCATTGATTTTGTAAATATTGTACTTTTTGGTAAGTTGCTTCATGCATGAAATACTGAACTCTTGGTTTATGTTGCTATTACAGAGGAATAGAACTGCGTGATAATTTTTCTATGCAGCTTAGCTTCATTCCAAGAAATAGCTGTGATTTCCTTTGATTTATGAAGTTTTTACTGGAGAAATTTTCATACCGTACTAAAAGTTTGCGAAAAGATCGCCTTTTTTTTATTTTCAGCTTAAAAGTTTTATTGTAATTTTGCCTTACGTATCGTTACCATCGTGTGAAACTCATATGTGAATGACTCTCGAAAATGGCTTGCATCCTAGAGAAGCTTGTTTTGTAGAAGGCTGTGCAGAGTAATCCTTTCAATGAATATTCAATCTGTAAGTAGGGATGTTTTTTAGTTTTATTTCCCACCCTCTTTTATAGTAGTATCTGGTATGCGTATGTGTTTTCTTGTAACAGGTGCAACCGAGAGTGCCACAAAGGTATAGTGAATTTGAGAATGGCTAATCGTATGTTAACTTCTATTTTGATCGAGTGATCTTACAAGGCTGTAGAGCTGCGGCTGGTTATAAAATGGGAGTCCTAGATCATACCGCTCATATTTTTTCTGAAGTTGTCCATTCCACATGGTACATAGGGGTTTTCTGCGCTCTTGTGGCTTCGTTTGTCGGTGCACTTGGCGATAATGTTGTCCGACTATCTTTCTTACGAGTGAGAAAACGATAATTTTTTTTCATGGTTGTATTTTTTCGATATGTCGTGATATCTATACCTTTTGTTCTTAGAGAATTTAGCTTAAGAACGCCTATAATTGGGAATCTCTAATTTCAATACGCTAGCATATGTCTAAAATTTAAGGAGCATCTAAAAATGCTTTCGTAGAAAGGGAGCACTTTATATGCACTCCGTGATAAAGAACGTAGAATAATATATGAACTAGCAGTTTTATTTTCTTGTGAATTCGTTTTCTAGTTGTTATTCTTTGTGCTCTGTTTTGTCCTTTGCTATGCTACATATTCCACTATAAACATACCTGAAGCATTAATATGAAACTTATTTATTTTTGTGCAGGAGGAGAGGCGACAGCGAAAAATCGTTCGACCATATTACAAACGACCTCTCTGGGTTTTTGGAGAATTCCTGACTATTGTATGCAATCCTGCACTTACACTTGCTGCATTAAAATTTTCTGCTGCGTCCATTGTGGTACCATTCGGAGGACTACACATTTTCTGGAATGTGTGCCTTTGTGGATACCTTCTACGAGAGCGCTTGTCTCGGGCAGAGATTTTTGGTTCTCTTGTCATATTGATGGGAATAGTCTTGGTAGTTTTTTTTGGTACTCATGAGGTAAGCAAATATTTTTTTCCGCGTTAATACATTAAGAACGTATTATTTTTTTGCGAATAGTTGCGATTTTTGTTTCCTGATTTGGTGCAAGTAAATCTATTCGAGGTTTCGTTCTGCTTTGAAATAGTGATATGTTAAAAAGGTATTAGATCAGAAACATAAATATTTTGAACGATAAATTTGATCAATTCCATTTATGCGTATTATTTTAAGATGTTAAGCGACTTCTCTGCTGTATATTCTCCAGATCCCGGAGTATAGTGTTGATCGACTTATTACTCTCATGAAGCAGCCGATGTTTATATTTTATTCTGTTGTTGCTGCGTTTTCAATTGGCTTCTGTTGGTATTTTGGAAACGTTGAAGTGATTGGTACTATTCAAGATATGTTCTATGCCCGTGGTGCGTCAATTATTTTATTATTCTAGCCAGTCGTGTGCTACTTATAGTATGTTTACTAATTTTTTGCCTCTCATTGTAGTCGTTGCTTTAGGTGTATGAACGAGTAGACGAAACCACCTTCATATTGTTTCTCGTGTAGCTCAGTCACCACAGCGAGCCACTACTTATTCCAGAGTTTCTCGCTTTTGTATTGCTGCATTGTCTGGTATTTGCGGTGGAAATGGAAATTTATTTGCAAAGGCAATTGTTGAAGCAATTCATGCTGATGGAACCAAAGTTTTGTATCGTTATGAATTCTATTTGATGGTTCTTTTCATCGTGGCGCTGTGTTTCTTACAAGCATTGTGTTTGACCATCGCCCTTGGAAGGTAGTACTATATGCGAGCAATTATGTTAAAGCGTAAATATAAATACTGAAAGTTCGCAGTGGATTCTTTCATTTTCCCATGCCTATGCTATGTTTTGTTTGCGAGATGTATTTTTGAATCTGTGTATTTTTAATATAATTTATTTGGTATTAATTGTTGCACCTAGTAGATGTATTGAATAAATCAGCGCGAAATTTATCCAAGCATTTCTTACATGTTTGCAGATACGAGGCAAAGTTTGTTGTACCTATGGTTAATGCTTGCTTGGTAGCCAGTGGAAGTACTGGCGGAATTTTATTCTTTCAGGAATACGGTGATTTAAGTGAGCTAGATGTATTATTCTTTTCTATTGGAGTATCTAGTGTCATTGGAGGAATTTTCATTCTTATGAAAGGAGATCAGATGATTTCCGTAGACGATCAAGCTGTTATCGATGATGAACGGTAAATGCATAGAAAAATTTATTGAAAGCATAACCAATACTGTTTGGATTTTGTTTTGATATTGTTTGCTATTTTTTCTGCATGTAAAATATTCGTTAGTGTGTTAGTACTTTGCTAAGTTCTAGCCTTAAGTTCTACCGCTAATGATTTTGATACCGCTCATGATTTTGATACCGCTCTTTTTCATTTCGTGTCATAGTGCAAATCTAATTGCTTCGGAAGGAAGTCGTGACACGGCGCTTCATCTTGATTACAGTTCTCGCAAAGCTTCTCTACAGATATCTGATGAATGTTCAAACGGCTGTTTTGAACAAGATTCAGGCGTAAATAAAATATTTTAAATGTTTTTAAGCAGGATTTATTGCTACTTTAATTGTTTTTCATTTTGACTGACACGGAATTCTACTTCACGACAGATATGTTTTTACTTGCTTTTGCTTCTTTAAGAATGTACTGAAAGACTCTTCTCTCGGTCATGAATCAAACTATGATCAACTTTTACGTGAATTCTGATGCTCTTTTTTTAATTGCTAAACCTTGCATAAATTAGGGCATTGGATCACACTTAGAATACGTTAAAATTATATTAATATATCAAAAGTATTAAGCTAACCTTTAATAGTTCTCGTCATGTTTGACATGATAATAAGTATCTTCAAGTAAGTGCTAAATTGTAGCACTTATACATTTCAAATATGGCCATTCTAGCATTATTATTCCTTGGGTTGGTGGCTCGTCTGTGTTGTGCTTGAACATAGTTGAGAAACAAATACCATATAATTTCTGTAGCTGAGCTTTCAGTTGGTTTATTTTTATAACAAGTAAATTAGCCTAATGGTATATTAGTGATACTGAATGATACAATAAAAGATCCTACTTAAACAGATAAAAATGGTAATCAATTTGGATAGCCAGTAAGTGCGTATAACACACCTGAAAATAATTTTCACGTTAGGTTTTATTGCTTATCGAGATAGAGAAAATATTAGATGGTAAGTACAGAAAAGTCGACGCACACAAATCTGTGAATTATTCATTTTTACAGTTTTAACATTTTTGAAGCGCGGGGTGACAAGAAATCAATTAATTACTCTCTGACTTCCTTTCCAATTTATTAGCTGATGCAATGTTATTAAAAGGTTAATCAAATTAATTCTAGTAATTCGTTGAGAATCAATAATGTTATGTTTGATGGTGTCGTATTTAAGTTGAGAAAGTGTGCTGTATTTTGGCTATCTTCCATGATGCTGGAGACCCCGCTTCAATTAGTATCAAAGAGTCGGAACACAAGCATTCCCTTAGTATGTTTTGGTTTAATTTCCAAGATCAATTTTCATTTACTGCAGAAGTTTAGCCCCCATTTTTTTGAAAATGCAATGGGACAGTATTGCAGCACCTACTATAATAACAAAAGCAGCAATGACTAAGGTTTGCAACTCTTTATCATTAAAAAGATGAAGCGCATTGTTTGCGATAATTTAATATAAATTGAAGATAATAGCCTTGAAATGACAGTTTGCCATAACGATACGTAACATGACTGAACGATCAGAATATCTATTGCGTAGCGTTCAAGTATAAACAGACTGATATATCCATACGTTAAAGCCGTATAGATGATTTTGCAAAAGTATTAAGTTTTTGTAAATGTCAGGCCTTTTGGGATTAAAAATAAGTCATTTCCTACACTATGAGAAAGCAAGTACATGCAGGAACTACTTCAAATACATCCATTCCTAATGGAAATCTTTGTAACCACTTTGTCAATCAAGAGAAATGGTAGTAATAAAAAGAGGCATTTCAACCATACACAGCGTAGCCGCATAGAAGAAATTGTAAGTTGATGTAAAGTATTCGCCGCAGCGGTAACGATTATTTTTGAATGGGAAAACCCTTCGAATGCAAAAAAAATATTTTAGAAAATATAAAATAAAGTTAAATAACAAAATATGCCTACTATGAAGAGACTCATCAACCTAACAAAGTTGACTGGGAAAGTATAAAAATTTTTATTAAAACAAAATGTGTATTAGATTTGCAGCAAAACAATGTTTTTCGCCGATTGGTTGCTACGCGAAAATGATGCAGTGGATTTTATGCATTACGTAGTTTTCAGTCTTTTGACTGAGTAATCACATACATCCGTCTGCCTTTTTACAATCATTCTACCTTCCTTATTTTAGGTGACATGAGTCGCCGACATTTCCATGCACATAAAAGCATGAAAATGGAATAAATTTTGCATGGTGGCAAGACGGGCTTCTTGTGATACCAAGTTTACAGTGGGAATGAATTAGCGTATTTCATTATTTTGGCTCAGTTTTCTTTTCCATGTTACGGAGCGGTCTTTTTCCGTCAACAATTCTTGCTTTTTGATAACGATTTCCTAATTTTTTGTTACTGATTTCGAATTGTGTATTTTTTGTTCCTTCTCGATTATTAATTTTCCTCTCGTTTTGCTTACTATCCTTGCTTACTTCGCTAGACCAATTCGAAGTTCCTTTGGGAACTGCACCATACGATTGTTTCTTAAAATGATTAATTTCTCCGTGATTGCTTGCCTGAGAATATGCGGAGGGACTGTAATTAAGTGATGCTGCAGTATTGCAACATTCTTCCAATGGATTTGGGGGCATCCAAGGGTACTGTATGTCATCGCAGTTGGCAAACAAAATACAGTCTTAATAAAGTAATCTGTCTAAATGCAACCTAGCGTAGACCTATAACATTTATTTTGTAAAATTGTGAACTAATTGTCCTGCTCGTTACGAATGTGAAATAGGTAGATTTACATTTGCAGGCGGGTAGAAGCCTTGGGGAGAATTGTTGTATACATTTGCAGGCGGGTAGAAGCCTTGGGGAGAATTGTTGTATCCATTTGTTGCATTTTCGTATAAGGTTGATCCATAGCAAGCGTTACCGCACGTTTTTGCTATCGCGTCAACGTTCTCATTTAGTGCTGTTCCCAGTAGATCACATCCCATTAAGTCTTCTGGATTCGTACATCGATAACTCCCAATCCACATTTTGACTTTTTTTTCACCAGGATAATATATGTAGGTCCCAAATTTCGCTGAGGCGACAGTTGCTGCAGAGCAAGAATGAATGGCTAATTCAATTCAACGTGACAAGTTAGTTGTACTTATGGAAAAGCTTTTGAGAAGATGAACTACTGGATGATCTAAAATAATGTTGAGGAGATACTACGATTGCACAGTAGCATACTAGCAAGTCGAATGGAAGTGAAAGATAATGTAGTATATACTTTCGAAGTCTTGATCTAGGTTTTCATCAACTAATTTTTTGGGGAACTTGGGATCTTCCGGTAGATCATCAGTTCCCTGTTCACAAGAACACAAGTTTGGCAATATTCAAATTAAGGCATCATTTTACATATAAGATTAAATTCTAAACACCCAATGTAAAGTGATTTCACAAGCATTCCAATAAAGTATCAAATTTGTTTTGTTTTCCTACAGTTTGCCTGTGAGTTAGGCCAGACAGAATTTGTTAATTAGAGTGAAAGAATTTAATGTAGCTAGTCCGTTCAGGTATTTACTTGCAAAAACAAACTGAAACTTGAATAAGAAAGTATTCCAAAGGATTCTCCATTTCACATGTAGCATTTTGTATTGATATGAAAAATATTTGTTTAACCAAATTTATTGTAGAAATTGTTTAGAGTATCAATTTATCACAAAATCACATCACATCCGTGACCTATCCCATTGAAGCGAGTGCGGTGATATTCTTTCAAGCTTTGTGAACCCTCATAAAAAGATTGGAAAATTTTAATCGAATGACATTGGAATTCTTTGTGGAAAAAAGAAAAGATATGACGAACAGTCACATTATGAAGTGTAAGCTAGAAAATATTGTGTACCTCTTTATATATCTTCGTAAACCTTTTCCATTGCAACTCTTCAGGTAAAACACGTGATTTCTCAGTTGAGCGCTCAATTCCAGCTGTATTTCCCATTTTTTATACTGTATTGCGCATGTGATTACTGCTGGAAATATACTATTTAGCCAATCAACATTTTATGAGTGTAAAAAAATTGTAGAAGGAAATATTTCAAATCACAGAAGATTGAAGATAAGCACAGCTAGTTAATTCCTCAGTTTTTTATTTCTTCAATATAATATGATTGAAAATAAAGTTTATTCTGTTTTCTTTAAGTACTCCATTTTACAGGAATTTGAACACTTTGATACTCTCCAATTAATCTTTCCAAGGCAAAGCATTTAAGAAATAAATATAAAAGAGAAACAAGAAAAAAACTTTTATTGAAATTCTTTTCCAGAAATAAATTGCTTCCGTATGCTTGATGCAACCGACAGCAATAGGACAAGAAACTTCTTGTGAAAACGCTGCTTGCGACCCAAAATTATTCGGCACAACAGGTGATGAAAATTATTTCCATGGAAAAGCAATTTTTTCAAGCGAAGTAGTAGCTATAGGAATTATTCAAATGGCTAACCCTCTATTGGAAAACTGCATACGCGAACGATACGGCGCGATCGTAACTTTTAATTCTGCGGTGGACCTAGAATTTTGTTTCTGTGAACAATTGGACCGACGAACGTGGTAGAATCTAATCGTTAATTTTATCTTTCGTGAAAAAGTAGTTCAAATTTTCTTGTTTTGGTGGAAAGAAAAAAATCGTGCAAATATCAAACTACCAATTTGATAGAAGGCTTGCAATCGCCATTTCCAACTTCGTCCTCACTAATTGTTTTCTACAACATCCTTGAGTATGCAGTAGGGAATTCATGTAAGGTTGGTATTGAAAGCCCTTGAGGGAAAATACATGAGAGAGAATATTACATTGCTATTTTTGTTTAAGTCTCTCGTAAAGTAAGGATGCCACGCAACCGAGTTTATACATTTCATACACAATAAACGAGAAGGGAAACACCCAGTTTTGAAATTTTTAATGAATGTAGACAAATTTGAACTTTGCTCATTTTCACCACTATGACAGCAACATATAGAGTGTAGCGAATTGAGGTCAAAACATGAAAAGCTTCAATAATGTTATAGAGCAAAATTGCAACTAACCTTGTAAAAGCATCAATGTAAAAAGAACAAAATAATTGTACACGACGCGAGGGCATGCGCTCTACCCATATTTTGGCAGTAAAGTTGAGAATAAAAGTGGTAAGACGTGTAGAATCAAAATCTTCGTAACTTTTTCATACAAGATTTTTTTGCAATAAACAGCGCGCCACGCATTTAGTAGAGAAATAATTTTTCGTTAGAATATTTCGGTAGTGACAAGTAATACAACTTAAGTAAAACAGATGAAAAGTAATGAATGGCTCATCCGAGAAGCTTTAAGGAAATTTGGAGTAGCGGCATATCCATTATTAAAGATACGGCGAAAGTGCATAAGCAATTTCCGGCAGCCAAATGCTAAGTCTTTCAGAATCAACAGCATTAATTTGCTAGTTAATTCACATAGAAAGATCAGATATGGATACGTAAATTCGTTGAAATCTTTACCCATTATGAACATTGCTGACACAAAAACGTTCTCAACTGGGACCAAAGCGTATTATATGTTTACAATGCTCGTTAAACTTTTCAATCGCAAAATTTTGAAAGTATTGACCAATGAAATTTTATTAATAGTTAGCCGCAAAAAACCTTAAACGAGGATTAAGAAAGTAGCAAAATGTAGAATTGAAGCGAAGGGGGAAAATCAAAAATGAACTGCTTCATCTATAAATTACGAGAAGCTATGCGAAATGCATACTAAACGATTTCGAAATTGTGGCAAGGGTCACTCACAAAAGCAACAATAGGACAATGAAAACAAACCCTCTTACATTCTAATTTCTTGACAGCTTCTATTGAAATATCATTATAGCAGTTTAAAAATAGTGTTTAAAATTGGACATTAAGTCAAATTACATATCAACTAAAATCTAGATTTAAGAAAATATAATTATAGGGTTTCCGGGGGTAGCAGTAGCATTCTTAGAATCCATTGACAAGCTGCAGTTCTCCTTAATTACCTCAATGTCCAAATCTAAAAGTTAAGTTTGCAAGAAAGAAAGATTTGGTAATATTAGAAAAAAGCAAGCATTTTTTTAGCAAGGGAAGCAAAACAATTGACAAAATTAAAGAATGGCTCAAGACGGGTATACACATGAAATAAGAATAGCATATACTATGTTTTCCCAAAATAGCCAGAAATCATCTAGAACAGTAAGCAATTTTCTAAACTCCAACCTTTTATTTCTAGCGACTGACAAATATATTCTTTGAAATATAGAAAAAGTGATTCTTCGTCAAATGGAAGTTCTTCTTCAAAAATTGTTCTACCGCGAATTGGAAATTCTTCCTGAATTAATTAATTAGGTTAAAAGCAGCAGGGTTATCCATTCAATGCATCTAATTCAATGGAATAACTCTTTTTATACTATATCAAAAGAAATATCGTACATCAACTAAATAAAATAAAATGCTGTTCAAACGTTTCCAGATGCATAGAGTCTATTAGAAAAAATAATACAAGTTTCACACAAGCGGTTGCAAGTAATAAGAATGCAAATCACTTCCAGTTTTGACTCGAGAGATATCCTTCAAAAAGCTTTCACACAGTACCTTGATCTGATAATTTGCAAAAGATAATGCTTGCTGTTCTAACGAAAGTTGCCATTGCAATTCCTTCATATTTGCACGCACGAGTGCAATTGTATCTACGGGGAAGGTGTCGTTACTGCCCAGAATAGTCGATAATATGTTCAATATCTTACGTTGCCACGGTTGAAATACTCTGTATATCAAATTTTATAAAAATACTCAATATCTCTATACTATTGCAAGGCAAAATTCTAAGATTATAAAGACGAGCCTCTCTATTTTGTAAAAAAGCACGAATATTGAGCAAAGAAAAGAGAAGCGGTCATCCTGGAATATTAAAGAGATATCATACAACAAGCATCACACTACAGAGAAACGTTGCATATACAATTTAACTGAAAATACAACATTAAGAAAATAAACATAAAGACAGCTCTCTCTCTCAAAAAAAAGATGGGAGATTGCCCTCTCTCTCTCTCAAAAAAACGATGCCTTGAAACAAATACTCGCATGGACATAGATTTTCTAGTGCGTATCCAGAATGAGATTTCTCCTACGCTTTACAAATTTCAGATTTTTCTCTTCTTTATTTTAAATATAAAAAATAAAAATGTCTCTTTAGTAAAGCATGGAGGCGTGTTTGTTTGAAAATACTTTGTAAAACAAATTACAATTCTGAAATTCTCGTAATCTTTATAAAATTCTAGCCTTTTATACGATCACCTGTCTTACATGCATTATATATTTTTCAATGATTCCTTCCACCTAAATGTTTTGGTTTCCATATACACACATCACCAATTCGAACTCTCTCTCTCTCTATACATATATATATATATTCATTTCACTCCTTTTCATTACAAAATAAATTTAGACACATCAAGAACAGACCTTGAAATAAGAATACGAGCATGAGAAATCTGCTTGGGAGAGGATTTAACCTGCTCACTCTTTTTCTTATTTTTTCGAGGGGCTGTAAACTTCTCTTTTGCACGACGAAATTCTTCCACAACCGCAAACATGTTTGAAAATTGCCTGTAAAAAATACAATAAAGCAACCAAAAAAATAGAGATAATACAGTCATGTGCTTACAGAGAAGAATAGTTAATATCCATACAAGGAAAAACACAACCCTAGTAGGATAAAAACCTAAAAAATTTTCCTTTAATATCATATGTAAAAAAAAAGAAACATAATTAACATTGAGAGAAAGAAAGAAGAAAGAAATTTGGAAAACGAATGCAATATATACACAAAAAAGAAGAAGATTTCCTATACATATTGAAAACAAAATGAACGAATCCTTTATATATATAGAGAAAAATAGAATAGACGTATATAAATTACAAAAGGATATGAAAAAGATATTTTTAAAAAAGTGAAGAGATGATTATGTGTAGAGAAAATAAAGAAGAGAGGAGGAAATAGGGGAGAGGAGAGAGAACAGAGGGAATGAGAAAAGAGAGGGAGAAACAAGAATGCGAGAGAGAGAAGTTTGAAGTAGATAAATTACAAAGGAAATGAAAAAATAATGATTTGAAAAAAAATTAAACGCTGTAATAAAAAAAAATGAGGTGATTTTTTATTTCCTTCGTGACTAAAGTTTCACCTTCTTCTTTTGCTTGAAACAAAAAATGTATATATTTAAACAAGTTAAAATGAAGTTTTTTCTTTACCTATGTTGAATAGTATCAGCAGGTGTATCAAAAACAGGCCATTTTTCAAATACTATAGAAGTGGGATTCTTCAAAACAAAGGACCAAATATATTCACATAAATGCGGGGCAAAAGGAGAAAGAATAATTAATTGCGTATCTGCAGCATACAGTTTCATGTTTAAAAATAGAAAAAAAAGTGTGGCCAACAAAAACTGAAAAAATGAATATTACTTTTTCTTTTTTTCAAAAATAAAAAAATCAGAAACTATACACTTATTAAGAAGAAAGAGAAAATAAAAATACAAAAAGTCAATGTGTTTTTATACGTGAACAACTTAAAAAGAAATATTTCACAGATCCACACACACATACACAAACTAGAATTTATATAAAGGGTGCTTTTTATTTTTTTGGTTTTTACTTTTATTAAAAAAAAAAAACTATGGGATTAAAACAAAAGGTATTTTTTCATAACAAAATTTATACAAAGCATCTCTTAATTAAATTTAAAAAAGAAAAAAATACCACCTACGTGACCAAACTAGAGTACCAATCACACATGAAAAATTCAATTTTTGAGAGAAAAAGAGAGGAAAAAAACAGTGTGGATGGAGATGAAGAAGATGGGAAAGGAGAAGAGAAGGGGAAGAGAGAGAATAGAAGAGGAAGGGTGAGAGAAAATAGAAGAGAGAGAAGAGAAGAGGAAGGGAGAGAGGGAAGAGAAGAGAGAGAAGAGAAGGGGAAGAGAGAGAAGAGAAGAGGAAGAGAGAGAAGAGAAGAGGAAGAGAGAGAGGGGAGAAAAAGAGACAAAAGTAAAAAAAAGAGAAAAGGTCAAAAAAATTGAATAACAAAAGAAATTATAAATCAAAAAAAAAAAATAGAAATATAGAAAGGAAAAGCAACACAAAGTGCAAAGAAAAGCTCTATTTGCAAACATTCTCTTCCTTTCAATTCAAAGCCATTTCAACCACACAAAGTATCCCTTTCTACAAAAAGGATATCTACATAGTTTTACATAAAAGTTTTTGATTACTATTAAAATACATAAAACATACGAATAAACATATCCAAAGAGGCTTTATGCATCATAGAAGCTCCACACAATTGTCGATATTGATCTCGTCGATTTTGGAAATCATAAAATGCAGATTTGAGAGCATCTCTAAGAAAAACAAATATAGATGTCAATTTGAGTAGATAGGAATGTTCAATTAAAAAAAGGAATAAAACATTCAAAACATTTTTCTAAGATAAAAAAATAAATAATAAATCCATTCCTATAAAAACCCACCGAAAATGCATTTTTTCAAAAGAAGAAAAACTGTCTTCTATCAATTTCTTTAATTCATTTTCAAAAAGAATATCTGTAAGATTCTTTTCACCTATTAAAATAATAAAAACACACTATAGAATCTTCCTCAATTCATATATACAACACGCGTCTCATGTAGTGTTATATATATTTATATATTTCTATTTAATATATAAAATAGAAAATCCACTTTAAATATTTTTTTTATAATAAAAACTATAAAAAGACCCTCCATCCCCCTTTTTTTCTCCCCCCTAGTGTATGTACACACGTCTAAAAAATAGGAGTCTACGTTCATTTTTTATCCATCTTACATCTTCCATTTTTTTTGTATAGGTGTGTATGTATAGTTTCTCTTCGTTTCTACGTTATTTCTTTTCTTTTTTATTTTGTTGGTATTTTTTCCATTTTTTTTCCCTCCTACCTTCTCACATCCTCATTTTCTTTTTAAATTTGCTCTCTCGAAATAAGATTTTGCTAAGACCTACGTTTTCACAGAGTATTTATTACTATTGAAAAGATTTTTTTAAAAATTAAAACAAAAGGAAAAAGAAAAATATCAACAAAAAACTATGTTTTTAAAAACTATCTCTTGTAATACAATAAAGAAGAGATCATATGTAAACCTATTATATATTGAAAGTAAAAGATTCTATTATCATTACGTTCATTTTTATAAATCCTATATACTTAATTTATTAAAAGAAAATAAAAAAAACATCTTCCTCTATCTTAATTTAAAAATGAAAAGAAAATCCTCCTTCTCTCTTTCTATCCTTTCTTTATATACAGAAGGATAGAAAGAAGAGAAAAGCAATTTTTCTATTCTTCTTCCCCCCCCTCCCCCATTTTCCTCTCCATCTTTTCTCTTTTCGATAGGCACATCTATCTTTCTCCTTCACTTTTTCTCCACATATTTCTCTCCATCTCTACATTTTTATCCCTCCCACCTCCTCTATGTCTCTTCCTTCCTACCTCCTCTATGTCTCTTCCCTCCCACTTCCTCTATGTCTCTTCCCTCCTACCTCCTCTATGTCTCTTCCTTCCTACCTCCTCTATGTCTCTTCCCTCCTACCT
>JADAQX010000689.1:0-28171 GCA_015476325.1 Cardiosporidium cionae
TCCTTTCTTTTTTTTTTTCCTCTCATTTTATATTTAAAAAAAAAATAAAAGTATAAAATTCTCTTCACCTAATTGATACATTTCCTCTAATAAACGTTTTATGGACTCTTGAGATTCCGTTATATAAGCAGCCACATCTTTTAATAAAATAGAAATAAAAAAGTAAAAAATTTAAGTGAAATCTAAGAAAATTGGAAAAATTTTATATAATTAAAAATTTTTTTATATCTATTCATAAAACTTTATTGATAGTTTCTCTTTTATAAAATAAATTTATTAGTCACACACGTGAAGGAAAAACGGGTGAATACATCGAAGATACAAGAGGAATTGCTGCCTCTGGATTAGAGGCTGCTAAAGAATTTTCTGATAAAAAAGTGGAAATCTGAAAAATAAAAAAATATTAAAACCGTAGAATAAAACATTAAAAGAATTTATAAATAAACAAAACAACGAATCCTAAAACTTTATGCTATAAGAAAATTATTTTTTAGTAAAGTAGTAAAGCTGCTTTGAATTCTTTTTCATTTTATCTTTTATTTTTTCCCTCCTTTCTCTCTCATCATCTCCTTTCTTTCTCTCTCTCATCATCTCTTTTCATGACAAAACTATAATAAAAAATTCTTTCTTAACAAATCTCCTTCTTTCTCAACGCTCTCTGTTTTCGTCTTCCATCAAAAAATTCTTCCGCTGCAAAATCTTGCTTCTGGTATGTACATCCTACTATAACTGTTTTCCTTATTTTAAATTTTTGTAGTTATTAATAAAAGTAATTTTAAAAGAAACTGAATTTCTCCCTCTTCTTTTAATTTTTCATTTATAGATGATTAAAAATCTATAATATTCTATTTTTCATACATCAGAAGAGAGTAGAGTAGGAGGAAAGAGAAGTTTACACGTTGTTAGGGCTGCTTTTCTTCGAATAGAAGAATTGGGATGCTCCAATAATCGAAGAATACAATGAATAATAAAAGAATTACAAACTTGATCATCCACTCGAAATTGTCCTACAATTTTAAAAATTTTAGTGAGAAATACTTTGAAATGAAAAAAAAAAAATTTTAAAAAATTTAAAAATAAAAATAGTCAATGCTACGCTCTCTTTGGAATATTTTTTTATAATTTCTAGTTTTAAAATGTCCAAATAAAAAAGTATTTATTCAAAAAATAATAATAAATAAACGCTTCTATACTCTTGTTCCCATGAAAATAAGAAAAAGTTTATCAAACCCATAATTGTAAAATATCAAAAATATAGGAAAAGAACGCATTCATAAATGGTAAACAAAAATATAGAATAATTTTTTATTTTTATTCTTTTCTCTCTCAGTTTTCTTAAAAAGAAATACTATAAAAATGGATGAAAACATCAAAATATAAGAAATAATAAATAAATATTACCTAAAGCTGTAAGAGACAACAAAGTGATACTTTCTCTTCGAGTATTACATTCCGCTGTATTTTGATCTGTTTCTTCTTTTGCTTCCTATCATTATATAAAATATAAAAAAAATTAAAGCAAAGAGTTTCTCAAATAAACAAAATTCCATAAAAATTTAAAATTAACTAAGAAAATAAAATCCGTTTTATAGGATGTTCAACTCTAAAAAACATCTCTACTATATTTATAATATTCAGAAAAAATTCCTTTTGAGAAAAATAACAAAAAATTTCATAATCCCTTACTCTTTTATTTTTAAATCTTTAATATTGGATAGAAATCTTTAATATATTAAATGTAAAAATATTCTCCTACTCTCTCTCTGGATACGAGTAGACGGAGTGTATACTAGAGGATTACAGAGGCATAGAGTATGAATCATACAATAAAGAAGAATGTTAGAGTATGAACAAAATACAAGAAATAGAATTATACTAGGAGATTACACTACCAATAGAAAAAATAATAAAGTATCAAAAAAGGAATTTCATAAACAAACATAGAGTATATACAACATACTTCATTCAATTGCATCACCATTTCAGATATACATTTAAAGAGGCCATTTCGTACGATAGGAAGTAACACTGGAATACTATCCACAGATTCTTGAAGAGTTTCCAAAAGAGTTTCAGAAAGTCCACCTAAAATTCCAAAAAAAAATATATTTTTATACTAGAGGAGGGAGGAGGGAGGGAAAATGCGAAAGGAATGTGAGAAATAAAATAAATTATAAAGAAAAAAAAGGGTAGGGGATAAAAAACATAAGGAGACTCGAAAATTTGAAATCATACAAAAAATAATTTTTAAAAAACGTCTTATAAACTACATTGAAAAATATTTTGCATTTGGGGTGTACGTACACCGTAAATAGGAGAAGATATGGATTAATATTGAATTTTGTTACATTCTCATTTATCTAAAACACATTACTTTTGTGTTTTCTTTATATATTCCCATTTTATTTCCTAATCTCAGTATTGTGGTATCTATTTTTCATCTTACATATTTTCTTTCTTACTTCTCTTACTTTTTGCATCTCATACTTCTCATTTAACCCTCTTTGTACTTCTCTATTCTCTTCATTTCTTTCCCTCTCCTCCTCATCATTTCTTTATCCTCCTCATCATTTCTTCCCCTCTCCCCTTCATCATTTCTTTCCCTCTCCTCCTCATCATTTCTTTATCCTCCTCATCATTTCTTCCCCTCTCCTCCCCCTCCTCCCTCCTCCCCCTCCCTCTCTTCTTCCCTCTATACTTACCAGCAAACATGCCATGTATTAGAGAATGAATTTGCGTTTCAAAATTTGTTCTCATTGCCTTTACAAGTTTTGAAATACATTGCAAAGCATCGCCTACTTCGGATGGCTGCCCTGCAGATGTTGGCTTTGCTGCTAGCGCATCTCGAAGATGCGAAATTATCGCCGAAATATGCGGTGAAATTTGACAGGTCACCGCTGAGGCAACATCACCAATCGCTACAAAAGCTAAATGGCGGCATTCTACTAAAAAAATATTATTAATGAAAAGAGAGAAAAGACGGTTATAAGGACTGCTATAGAGTGTATAGTCACTCAAAGAAATAGAAAGTATAGATACTAATAAAATGGAATATATAAAAAGATACAAAGAATGAAATCTTTAAAAGGAAAGGAAAACAAGACAGAGAGGCATTCTCTTTCTGAATGTGTCTCTTCTTCGTATTCAATGGAAAAATATACAAAGAAGGATCCTTTTATATATCTCACGCTTCTAACTTTGTATTTTTCCTCAAAAAGTGTTATTTAAGCTCCTTATTTTCAAATTTCTATGAAATCAATCTTCTTTTTTATCCTTTTCTATATAAAAAACTTCCTCTCCTTAATAAAAACAAACCAGAAGAGGTAGCATCTAAATGCTTTAAAAGATAACGCATCGTTCGATCTAAATATTTTCCTTGAGTAAAACGATTAGAATCAAATTTGGCTAATAGAGGAAGAAGAGAAATCATCGAATGTTGAACATTTGTATTAAATGAAGATTCAAATCCAAAAACCAAACGACAAGCATCCTCAAAATGTGGAGCAATAAATTCTTTTGGAAAATTACAAGGTTGTAAAATTTCACCCAATATACGAAAGGAACCATCCACTACAGCAGGATCCAAAGAAAATAAACCTGCTTTCATCTATTTTTTTTTTTAAAAAAAAAATAGATGAAGAGGGAGATGAAAGAGAGAGAAAACTAGGGAGAGAGATATATAGAGGGAGATGAAAGAGAGAGAAATGATAATTAGAAAATAAAAAAAGTAGAAGAAAAAGAGAGATAAAACAATAATGAGAAGGTATTAAAAAAATAATTCATTATCACAGAAATTTATACACTAAAAAAAAAACTTCATTGCCAGTCCAAACGAAGTGTATATTTTATTCTATAAATTTATTCTTCTACGTATTCTTTTCTCTTAATTTTTTCACAGTCTCTCATCAAAAGTGGCTCTCCTCTTTTATTTTTCTTGTTGCAACGTAAATTCCTTTAAATTTTCTTACTATTAAAAATAAAATTTGATTTAAAATAACTACGCTGAAGAAGAAAAAATCCTACCTTAGATAGGGTGAATTCATACCATTTTGTACGTACAGAAATTTCTTCTCGTGAAGAAATTAATTGCAAAACGGCGTGAACAGCATGGAGCGCTCCAATTCGAATTTTTTCAGAGTGAGCATCCCTCAAAGCTAACTAAGAAGAAAAATAAAACACAGAAGAATAAACAAAAAATTTAAGAGAAAATATATAAAAAATAAAGATAAGATTAATAAAAAATATTAAAAAAAATAAAGACTACTAAAAGATATAAAGAATAAAATAAAGATAAATAAAGATAAAGACTAATAAAAAATATGTAAAAAAAAAATATATATAAAAATATAAGAATAATAAAAAATATTTAAAAAAATAAAGAATAATAAAAAATATATAAAAAAATAAAGAATAATAAAAAATATATATAAAAATATAAGAATAATAAAAAATATAAAAAAAAAAATAATAATAAAAAATATAAAAAATAAACTAAAATTCCAGTCTTGTAAAATTCCTTCATCACAAAAATGCTAAACAAACCCAAATATTTCTGAAAAAACTGTCAATATGACTTTTAAAGAGAAGAGGTGCATTCTCAGCCACTTCTTTTAATATATAGACGGCTGCTAAACGATGATATTCATCTTCTTGATCTCCTGTTAACCAATCAAAGCTACTTTTTAGTTCATATTGAACAACATTTGCCATATTCCAATTTCCACCTGAGCGTGCTGCAGACATGTTAAACAAAATAAGAAAGAAAAATCAGAGAGTTTGTTTTTTTATTACAAAAAAAAAAAATTTGAATTTTATCTACAAGTTTAGGTATGAAATTTTTTCTCATACTTTTAGGATTTCTCTATAAAAAAAATTTTGAAATAAAATTCTGTAAAGGGATTGTTTTGATGAATTTCATTTCTTTTCTTCTCGTACAAAAAAAGTTTCCTTTCTCCCACAAAATCCATGTATTACTCTTGTTTTTTCAATATTTATTTTCAGTATAGAGTCGTCTTCGCTTTATAAAAATATATTTTAAAGAGTGAAAAATATTTCCATAAGCCTATGCATTCCATTCTCTTATTTAAAAATAAATATATATATATCACTATAAAACGGATTATTAAAAAAAAAAGAAGTTTCCATATTTAAAAAATATATATATATTCCATCTCTTTTTTGAAAAATTCCCATCAAAAGAAGGTTCGGAAAAATGCATTCAAAAAAAAAAGAATTCTCGATATAGATAGATTGAGAGAGAATTCTCTATATAGATAGATTGAGAGAGAATTCTCTCTATATATATGTTGAATGAATTAACAATTTTATTTTTTTAAATTTAAAAAACATTTATTAAAAATAAAAAGAATCGGATATAGAGGAGAAATACAGTGTAGGAAACAAAAGAGATGCCTTTTAAAAAATAAAAAAACAACAAGGCTATCCATTTTTCATTCTTATTGCCTACCGATATGACCCAACGATTGTGTAGCCTTTAAAATAATTAAATGCTGCGAATCATCGACACGTTCACCTTTTGGAAAATTTTGTTGAAAGATATGCCGTAAAAATGCAACGAAACGCATATTTTTGACTTCTCTTTCTTCTCCATAATTCGTATGAACATCAATGAGCTCATCTAAAGCACAGAGGCCACCCAATCTAAAGTTATACAATGTAAAGAAAAGCAAGTAAAATCCGTACTTCTATTTAAATAACTTTATCTTTATAAATAAAACACATGCAGCAGTTTTTCAAAATCAAAAATAAACATTCTTTAAATGCAAGGAAGCAAACCGATGATGTGCATCGCCTTGTATAATTAGCTGATATATTTTGTTAGATAAATCATCCATAAATTTTCCAAACGTTACACCCAGCATTTCTTTGGCTTCTGTTTCAGCATAGATTCGTAAATCTTTGGCTGCTTTTCGACGTGTCCACTCATCATGACTTCCCAATTCTTCTACATATTGCAGTAACAAGGAATCACTGTACTGAAAGAAAGGAGGAGAAGAGTGTATCATCTTGAAAAACATAAACAATTAGGAGAAGAAGAAGTAACACCACCGTCGCTCAAACAACAAAGAGGAGGAAACATCTATGCAGATGCGTATTTCAGCCTGTGTTTCAAAAGAAGGGGAGATACGTCACCGTGGGGGTGTGAAAATTTCAAAAAATTTGCAAAATCCTGGAAACAATGTGTACCAAACAGAGAGGGGAGATTTTTTTGCTATAAGAAGATATATATAATAATATTTATATTTTATGGAAATCAAGAGAGGCCTATAGAAATATTTATGGAAAAACGATTTTTTCTTTTCTTTTTAAAAAAAATTGAGAAATGCCTTGTACACTCTGAAAACAGAGAGGACTTCTCACACTCGGAAATAGCATCCTATTTTTGATAAAAAGAGCGAAGGAAGGTATTTTTATAGAAATGTCTAGCCTTCTCTGTATAGAATCTGGATAGTTTTGTTTGCATTCGCCTTATGTTTCCAAATAGCCTCTATTTTTACATTCGTATTTTCAAAGTTTTGCTCGCATTTTCCTTCTCATAGTTTCACTCTCTCTCTCTCTTTCTCGCAATTTTGCTATAGTGAAGAGTAGGCACAACTTCCTCCCCTATGTATTTTAGAAAAAATCTTTGTGTGTATAAAACGTACAGATGTGTACAGATTGCAGTGACATCCACAAATCATTAAAAAAAATATATATAAACACCAAAAGCATAGACTTAGCAGGAATTTTGAAAAATTGAAAAATATATTGCTATTTTTGTTGTATCACAGACAACACACGTAAACTTTTCTTCTCAACGTACGGAGGATACAACCAACAGATCCAGATTTAATGAAACAGGATATACGGATGCCACAAAAAGAAAAGGCAAAACTCTGCCATGGAACACTTTAAATGATGTGTAGGATGAAGTATAGAAGACAAAGCGATGGAAAATTTAACCAAAAGAAAACACAGGAGAGCCATTTTGAAAGCACAAGAAAGAATAGGCAAAGAAGCATCCATTTAGAAAGTAAGAAAGCCGTGTGTGAGGAAGTGGACCAAAATTTGAGAGAAAATATTGTTTTTTGATATGCAGTGGAGAAGCCACACCAGAGTGTTGCAAAATTAAAAAAAGTGCGATAAATGTGAGTAATACACACTATAACGAGCGCACATTAGAAATAAAATTTCAAGAAGAAGCAGACGTAGAAATGAAAGAAGCGTGGGGTCTAGAAAGAGGCAGAGAAAGTTAGGCACGGTAGCCGAGAGCAAAATAAAAATAGGGTGTGTGCAGAGTTTTTTTTGGGAAAAATGCTATGCTAAAAAATATTTTGATCAATGAATGCGGTGTTGCGATGCTCGTGGGGGAAGTAAGAAAAATTCTTGAAGGCAAAACCTACAATATTCAAAAAACGAGAGCAAACAGTGAAAAAATGCAAAAGCGTAAACCGAACACCATAAAAAGATATGCATACCATTATCAAAAATTTTCAGATGAGCAATACTAGCTTGCAATGATGTGTGTATGCGCGTCTACTAGAACTCTCCTTCTGTTGCCTCATGAGGTGGACGCTGTCGAAATGTGCAACTACAGAAGTTTCGTATATTTAGTCAACGAAAATCGGGAAAAAATTGTCCTTCTTTTAGTTGCTTTAGAACAAATAATACACTCCTCTGTTTTCCTTTGCATCATTGCATGCATATACGTAAAGTTTATACGCACGTCGGAGTCATACAAAGCAGCACCAAGTAAAAATTAACGGAGACCACGTGCAAAAGATTGCAGCACTTGCACTTTCCCAAGTGTTTTGGGGCATGAGCTGCTGGTGAATACTATTTTGGCTAGCATTCAATATCACAGGTCGTGACCACTTCATTCAGTAAAGTACATTAATATATTTACGCTAAATCGATTTTTTTATAACGAGAAATAGGGTAGGAGCAAAAAAAATTTTCACAAGAAAACATATCACAGGAAAAAAGGGTGTATGTACAAGGAAGAGTCCGGTGTGATGGAGAGGAACACTTGAACCTTGTTTATACAGGATAATTGTAGAGAAATCCATTCTGAGGTGTCATATTACCTTTTTCCAAAAAAATGTTTAAAATAAATCGGAGGACAGAAGCAATAACAGAGGGGTGCAATAAAGTTAGTAGCGTTTACACTTAGAAAAACGGCATTATCTATATCCTCTACTCCATTGATAATGAGATGTTCCAAGAAAGTACATCCCTGTAAAACCATATGTAAACAATACCAAAGAGAGGCGAAGAAAAAGCATAAAACTACTTGTTAGGTAAACTTACAAAAGTAGCAGCCAAGGGTTTTGTAAGGTAATGTAAGTAAAAATACTTTTGTTGCGCAGTAGCGTTTGAACCAAGTTGCAGAACTCAAGTACGGCAAGCGGAGATGACTCGTTACATTAGGAGAAATCAGTAGAAAATCCATTGCACTAATAAAAACATTGCTTTTGAAGAATAAAACTCTCACCACGCATTACTTTTTAAACTCTTATGAATGTGAGAGAGCCGTAATGTACAGCTTCCAAAATCTGAGTTACAATGCAAAAGTAAAGGAGTCGTCGTACACCTGCTAATAAAAGGGCTTATCAATAAAAAATCCACAACACGAGCATTCAAAATACACGGACCCAAAGGATATCTAGATTTCTGCGCCCATTACTGAGAGGCATTCGCAGTGTAAATGGATTTGTGGAGGAAATATCCGAAAATGCACGCACTACATACAGTTTGACCTCGGCGATTAATTAAGGCTAGCGGGAGTTTTAGCACTTCCCTTGACAAAATATTATGAAACAGAATCTTTGATAAATGTGTTTCCTATGGTAAATGTGAAATTATACATACATTTATCTAACGATTAAACAAATTGGATTGATAAGAACTGAAGCGAAGAATTTACGAAATTTCAAAAAAGTGATTTATTAAATAAGAGCAATCTATATATCTAGTTTGTCCGATAATGTTACGATGCCCATTTTCAAGTGATCATGTGAATTTAAAATGTATCGTAACATAACAATGCCTTTGGTGCTGTGGCATTACCAATCATGCTACATGTTTTGTATTGCGGAGAAAATTCCTAAGCTGCCTCTTTGTTTTGCTGCCAAGAAACAAATACTGATTGAAATCATTCTCTTTGTAGGCAATAAATTTGTATGTTAGGAGAAAATAAAGATGAATATGTATGCATAAGTGTTTTATTTCATAAATTATAGATTATACTATGAAATTGCATTTAATAAACAGTTTGTAAAGCACGCTAGTATTTTGGTAAGTATAACAGATATTATAAAATATAAAAAAAAGTTGTGAAGCTTAAGTAAGCATTGAAAAATTGCTGTAAACAACACTGCTAGTATAAAGATTTAGCATCAATTTCATTTTACAGTGTAATTTATTCACGTAATGCAATTTAATAGACAGCCTCTCAGCCAATTCCTCTACTGTCGTATACAAGGGTTCCTGTTATAGTCTAGGGGAAGAGTGATTAAGTTCGTGAGTTTTCAAAGAATAGATGCAACGTCATGCCATTCAGATGCTTTTAAATCATTCAATTTGATTCAAAATATCCTTTTTTGCTTAGAGCTCTAACTACCCCATAAAAATTGTTAAGCAGTGATCATGCGATTGAATTGCTGGAAAGTAAAGAGCCTTCTAAGCAATTTTGCTTAGTTTGCCTCCGCTTCGATCTATTACAAAGTGAAGATTTGATTGTGCAAATGTTCCTTTGCCAGTTGCATAGAGGGGAAGAATAGTCTACTAATTTTTGTTTTTGCCAAAAAATAACTTAACTCAAATGCATCTAGAAATTCCGTTTGTATATAAAAAACAAATGTACTTTAATTGTATTCTTTTTCTACATAGCATTTAGGGTATGTATATATGCCATAACTATAGGAAGCAAATGACTTAAAATTCTTACTCCTTTTATTTGCATATATCAAAAGGCATTCAAATCATGTAGCGCTTTATTTTGAAATTTATTAACCTCACAACTGTGCTCATATGATAGCACAGCATTCACAGTAAATAGATCAAAATAAAAAAGGTGGTCTACTACATTTTCGAGTGGGCTTCTTGCATTCTCATGGAATTAAAGTTAAGAAATAGCACTACTTGCATTACACATAAAAACTAGTTTTCTAAAAAAAGATCAAATACGTATGAGGTTATTCCGACCTATTTCAAGAAAGATCAGCGCCTATCCCACAGTTTGATTTGGGTAAGCTATCATACCAGCAATTGTAAAGTTACTTTTCTATGTTTAAATTTTTTACTATTGCATCTCAAAGCCAAGTTTATAAGGTCACTCTGCAATTTTAGAATATACTTCAAATTTGTTGATGCAGTTACATCATTGTATGCTTCAAAAACGAAGTGTTCTTGTTTTGTGGCCCTTTATCATTTTAGATTTTGTGTAAGCGAAATACAAATTTCAAGATGACACTCAACAACTACAAAATTATCCGCCCACTAGGAAAAGGGGCAAGTGGAAAAGTTTATCTAGTCGAAACGATACAAGGAGGAGGCAGGCGCGTTTAGAAATTGTTTTAGCTAAAATGCATGTCATCACTAAGAACAGATACTAAAAGTATTAAAAGAAATTTCTTATACCTTGATCGCTTTTAACAAGAAGAAAAACTTAGCAGTCCCAAATAAGAAAACTATGATTAGTTGTTATGAAAACAAAAATTTTGAAATATTCAATGAGTTACCAATACAACATATTTTAATACAATTTTTATCATTATTTTTTTTATATTTTAAACATAAAACACGCTTATGATAATCTTTTCTGCAAAAAGAATCATTGCATTGCAAAAATAACTTCAGGGAACCTGTTTTTATGCAGATACAGTGACAGATTCATCATTTGATGTTATTTCTTGCTCCTATACAAAGAAACATTTAAAATAAATTTGTTTCTTTTAAAGTAAATACGTAAATATTTTTATTTTAGGTACGTCATGAAGGTTATAAATATTGAAAGAATGTCTGAAAAAGATAAAGCATTTTGTATTAATGAGGTCCAGGTAATAATAAGGAAAATATTAATCAATAAATTTAAAAACACTCTATGATCACACACAATAGTATTATGCGGTTACAATCATTGAGATATATAAGCATATTATATTATTCGCAGCTTTTTTTGCAAAATTCGCATGCAGGATTCAAAACTTTTCAATATAAAAGTTATTTCTGATATATTCAAATACATTTTGCAATGCAAACTTTTTCAATTTTTTATATTACATAAAAGCAACTGTTTATTTTTTTTAAATGCAGCATTTTTTTTACTTTACCTTCTAGGTTTTAGCAAAACTTAATCATCCATTTATTGTTAAATACAAAGAAAGCTTTATAGAGAATATGTGTTTATATATCATAATGGAATATTGCGAAGGTGAGGGATATTAAGTTCCAAGCAAACATTATTTTGAATTTGAAATGTGTTTTTATTTTTAATTTATTTTTATTATTTCTGTAAACTAGGTGGAGATCTTTTTTCACTAATAAAAGCCCACGCAAAAGCAAAAAAAAAATTTTTTGAAAAGGAAATAACGCAGTGGCTCACCCAAGCTTTAATCGCCTTACGATTTTTGCATAAACGCCATATATTACACAGAGGTATGCATCCGAATAGCTCATGCCAATTTTGAATTTGTATCCAATCTTATGAAAATGTAATTGCATGAGGAAGTATTTTATTGTGCTGATTTGGAAATTATTTATTTTGGAAAATATTTTTTACACGGAATAGATATTAAGTCCATGAATCTTTTTTTGGATAATAATGGTCGATTGAGAATTGGAGATTTTGGAGTTAGTAAAGTATTAGAAAATACATTGGCTTACGCACAAACTATGGTTGGAACACCGTACTATTTGAGTCCTGAGCTTTGTGAGGTATAATATTTTTTGCTACGTTTTGTTTACATAACATATCTCTAATTGTTTTGGGTAATGTTTTGTATACTCTAATTTTATAGTATTCGGTATTTTAGGATGCAATAGACATTTTCTATTCGTAGTGTAAGATGAACTAATCCATGAAAATTCTTAGATTGTAGTCAGAACGTCAGTCACATGCTTAGTAAATTATCTCCTTTACTTTTTGAACACTACACTTAACTAGGGCTCTGATTATACTTGGCCCTCGGATATTTGGTCATTGGGTTGTGTTATATACGAGCTGGCATCCTTTGAAACACCATTTGGTAAAGCTAAGAATATTCATCAGCTGATGGATAAAGTGAAAAATTATCCGGTATGGCATCAACTTTCACATGTTAATGGCTTTAGTGCCGTATAATATGTGCATTTGTAGTTACAGTATTTCAGAAGTATAAACACAAAATGGTACAGTTATTCAGAGAATTCTTATTTTTAATTTTATTTGAGAAAATTGATTCTTTTAATAGAAAAGCTGGTTTTTATTATAAACAAAATAATCTTATAAAGAAGGAAAATAATCGCAGATATGTAAATAAATACGTTGCAATGATACCTTAATATGTTTGATATACCCCTGCTAACATCAAGGAAATTGGAAACATATTAAGCAATTCTCCTTTTGAGGCATTTAGGTTTCCGTGTCAGTTTTGCTGAATTGTTTTACTGCTAAAATTTAATTTAAAGATTTTATACTCGGGAAAGAAAACAACAGGAAACTGAATTCTATAACTCAAATTAAGCTTATCCAAAAAATCTGGTTATTTTCAGGTGCCCCTTTTCCCATGCTGCTACTCAAAAGAACTACAATTAATATCAAACAAGATGCTAAGCCGCGATACATCCGAGCGACCAACAGCTGCATCTTTGATTGCAACTCGTTTGATACAAGTGCCTTTATCTATATAGTTTTAACATATTTAAGCGCATTTTGACATATATAAAAAAAATTGAGTCAAAAATTTAGCCTTGTGAATGAACTTAAAATAGTGAGATTTTAGAAGTGACATTTGCGAAATTATTTTGTTATCGACTATTTAGACTTTTTGTCATTGCAGGGAGAAATACAAAATCTATTACAGCAGAAAGAGATGGAACTTACACAAAAAGATCTCCAGGTGCTTTTATTTTATTTAGCAATACAAACTAACTATAGAAATGGAAGTCGCAATTAGTAAAAAATTCAACATTAAATATATGCAAATATTCAATTTCTACAAAATTAAGTAAAAAAGAAAATTCGAGTAGATTCATGGCAACAGCTTTTGACTTAGTGGCACTGTGAGCTCTATACAATCAATTAAACATTGTAGGGATACTTTTCAATTAAATTTGGGATTAAACATGTCTTTGTCTTCCTACACAGCTCATTGGACCCCTTCAAAAGGGAGTTCGATTTACAGCACCTGAATCAATTAGCGAGATAGCTAAAAAAAATAGAAATTTCAAAAGTGAGCAAACTTTTTTAATGGCTCCATCGACCAAGTATACGTCAATTGTAACACAAAAGGTTAAGTAATCCAAAACTGCTCCAAGTGCTTTTAAAAAGAAAAAAGATAATGAGATATAATAAAAGCTCTTACATGGTATTAACTTCACATTTAATATGATGTACTCTGTATGTTAATGCAAAACTTGATGATGATCAGCGTGTCAGAAATAACGAACAATTAATAAAAGATGCAGACACAGTTGCATATTAATTAATTGTCTTACTAAACAAATTGCTTCAGCCAAAACAAGTGAAACAAAAAATAACTCGAGTAGCAGTGGAGGATCCTCCAGTACCAAATTCCAAGCCAAAACGCCAAAAAAAAGACAAGCGATCTGTTTCAACACCTCCTGCAGTCAAGAAAGCTTTGAAGACTCCAATAGCCAATAAATGTGACGACCACAGCAAGGTATATTCAAAGCTCTTACATGGTATTAACTTCACATTTAATATGATGTACTCTGTATGTTAATGCAAAACTTGATGATGACCAGCGTGTCAGAAATAACGAACAATTAATAAAAGATGCAGACACAGTTGCATATTAATTAATTGTCTTACTAAACAAATTGCTTCAGCCAAAACAAGTAAAACAAAAAATAACTCGAGTAGCAGTGGAGGATCCTCCAGTACCAAATTCCAAGCCAAAACGCCAAAAAAAAGAAAAACCACTGCTTTAATTTCCTCTGAAATTTGAAAAATTAGATTTTTCCATTGCTAGGTAAAAAATGCTTTGAAAACATTAAAAGAGTCTTTAAATTTTTTTGCACTCCCTGTGTGTTCTCCTCTTTCTGTAATCCGGCTATCCTGTGTTTCGCTGCGGCGCATTAGTTTTGGTCGTAGGGCATGATTTGTTGGACACAGTTAGGTTGAATTTTTATGATTCCAATTATGTCACTTGTGGAGGCTTAGCCATCTTAGCTGAAAGAGTTGGCGGTGCAATTGTCTAGATATTTTTTCGAATAAAAATAATTTGCAGTAGTATTAACACAAAACTTTGCTGCGACATCGTTTCTCTAAGAATAGCCTTCCTCTCTGAATTTTTTGCATTTCAAAATTTAATCTCTTTTTCACGTGATAAAATTTCATTAAAATAAGCTACTTATGTTTAACAAGCCGAAAAATCTTAAATTATGAAGGAATCTCACAGCATGACTTAGAAAAAAAATTAAATAATTAGGCAGACTGGGAGTAGCTTAGCAACTTGGTAGACCTCCTTTTAAAATTTTCCTTCCAGGAAATTTACGTTGATCAAAATGAAGCTTTTTGTAAAAGCATTGAACATGTGGAAAATTAAAAGGATTTACAGATCAAATGCAAGCGCTTCATTTTTAAATTAACTTGAGATTTGCAGCCACCCAGAAATTACTATTAGTGCAGCATCAACAAATGTACTTGCATCGGAGCACTGCCTCTTTGCAAGAAGGAAGCTTATGCAAGTCGAGAGATTATTTTTCATTTCGAATTTTCAGCTCATTCTATAGGTATCTTCTGCACAAACCTACTTATTATACCATTCATCTTCAATAATGCGTATTCTCTTCTGCTCTTGAGTTTCACCTGTGCTGAAAAAATATACCTAAGTAGTTTTTTCCTGGTAACATAGACCATGCTTAAGGAATAAGACAGCACACACACCTTTCATAGAAATTACATGCACTTGCACATCACAAATCCTTAGGACCGGATAAGCTATCTAGGATAAAATAATCTACAACACTTCAGTTCGTTGTTGTTATAAGTGGGGGTGTTATGTCTGCCGAAGCAAAGGTATTATAGCAGGTAGTGTGTTTTAACATTGCATAAACAGATCTGTAGCATTTACTTTTTGTGGAAATGTGAAGAAAGATGGAAGGTTTAGTATTATATGCTAGAAAATTCTCATTATCATCCTTGATTCATGAGCGGCTGATATATCGACTAGCGCATCAGTAATGTTAGCATCAGTACATGCAATAACTAGTAAAAAGTACCCGCCCTTACTTACTCTGTAGGGAAACAATTGTAATTTCCTCTTTTCCAACAGGCATACACTATATACAGAGCATTCTGCCATCAGAAAAAATTACATGGGGTGCAATCAATATTGAGTACACAAAATGGTCTAGTGATTCCTTCAATTGTTTGATAAAATTTAAGAATGAGAGGATAAAGCGTTCTTTTGTTACTCAAAAGTAGATTAGAAAAGCTATAGCAAGCCTGTAGCAGCCAAAGTGCGCACTATTTTGACTTTATTGTAATTGAAAGAATTACCCGCTAAAAAAAATGGAAGAATTGCAACTAATAGAAAACAATTGGCAACAGTTGGATAGACAATAGACTGCTATTTTCCCGAACTACATCTCGGTTGAGACAAAATAATATTACAGCAATTCTGAATTGGAAATCCCTCATTATAATACATTTGTGAAGGAAGTTTGTAAAGCTTACCAAGAGAATAGATTCTCAAAACAAGAGACGGCTAAAGTGTAATTTCAAAAATATAAATTGAGTAACTTGAAGTGCGATACTAATATATCCCATCAAATAGCTTCATATGAAATTAAGTAGCGTTTTTGAAGAATGCTACCAATGATTCCATTCCTTTGTTAAAATAATTTTCGTCTCAGTTAAATGACAAGTCTTGCACGATAATCTGTGTAGGAGTAACTATTTTAAGACAATGATCGCTACCAACATACAAAATTTACTCAAATGTTAATATATCAATGGGATGTGCTTTGTACCCACTCCCTCTGGACATACTATCGTAGTCACAACCACAAGCCAAAATACAGCGGCTAGGGTGAAAACTGCACGAAACTACATTGCTCGGCATGCGATGCTGAAAATATATTTCACACGGATTTGTACCAGCTACGGTTAAGTAGCAGTCTTGCCGCGTAAAAGATTCACCCCGGCCGTAACTACCATTTTCTTGAGACGTAAAAACAGAATCCTTTGTTCCCCATGCTAGTAATTGCCTGTACACATGCATTACGAAAAAAAGTATGCTATAAAATTTGGTACTCTTTAAAATAGCAGACAAAAATACGGCCAATTTTCTACTAGAAATCAAAAAATTGGGACTTCTGTTTCTGCATCAAATATTGCTACTTACCCATCATATGAGGCAGAGAGACAACTTATTTGTCCTTCCAACTTGGGATACACGCCAATGGTGGTAGCAGTTTCGATATCAAAAATACTGACAATATGATCACTACCACCAGTTGCTATAAAGCATCCCCTTTTGTCAACAGCGCAACAATTTATGCTACTTGAGTGCAGCTTCTCCTGCATCGGTTCAACCGATAGATCAATCGGGTCTCCAGGGTAGATGTTGAGGTAACCATCGGCATTGTACGTCATAAAGCACTCCCCAAGGCCATCGAATGTGATGCCATAAATCGTCTCTGTGGCTCCTGTAGCTTTACTTCCATCAATGTTGACAAGTTTTTCTGTACTTGAATTTTCAAGAATATTTGCAAGCAATTTTGTAGAAGGCTGAGCAATGGGTTTTGCTAAATTTATTGCTATCAAGCAATCAGCACGATCTGAAACAGCAATAGTATTTCCATTCGGGTTCCAACAACCGCTGAATAAGAAATCTTTATTAAGACTTGGAATTTCCAAAACAGGCTTATCATGTGTACTTTTAATATTAGATGGAGCACGTAGATCGAATAACTTAACAGAAGATGGTATTATTTCCTAAAACAATGAATACAGATCAATTTTCATGAAAATAGACTTTATTTTCCCAGATTGCATCGGGTTTTATTAGCTTATGATATATAGTTGATGCATTCTAATCAACTGCACCGTGAGGCAAAAACTGAATAGCTAAAACGACAAATTCAAAAAAAACTGAAAACTGATCTATATGTTACTTGCACATTCTTAAGACTATCGTGCTCTTCTCGACAATGGGTTTTTTTCACTCTTCCAACGCAGACAATTCATAAAACACGGTAGAGCATATTCGCTACGCAGTACAGTCTCATAAACTTATTCGGTGGAAATAGAAGGAAATGGAAACTGACTGAGGTGCAAATGAATCAATGAAAACAAAACGTGAGAATGCAAAAGAAATACATAGAAAATCCATTAAATTTATACAATAGTTATTTGCATCCAAGGCAACTTTTGAATACAGCTTCATTTCTGTGTTTCAAAAAGACATGGGGGGTTAATCTTGAATTAAGTGGTCTGCTTTCCGCAAACTAACCTGAGAAATTGTGGCAAAAATGTCAGGAGACGTTGGGTGCCAAAAGGAAGAGAAAGATTTTGTGTTGACTGTGCATTCCGTGGCAAGAGTGAAAGGTGAAACGACTAAAACATTCTCTTTAGTTCCACAAATTAAACGATTTCCATTGGAGTTGAAGGTAACGTCACGTACCTTTGATTTAATCTTCACTGCTTCGTAAGATAAACTTGCGTATCGGATCTCATGTCGAGAATCAACAACGCGGTTAACAGAAGAATCATTCTGTTTGTTTATAAAACTACTCGAAGGCGGTTCTCTAGTTGGTTTTCCCTGCTTGGGAAAGCTTTGAAAATAATTCAAAAAGCACTCCCTACGAAGCGATTGTCGTTCTGTTAGAGGAGGAAAAAAGGGGTTTTTGCTCATATCTAGGCGCCTGGAAGCCATATGGAAAGATTCAAAAGTACATAGTCACAGTAGTTCAAAGATGAGGGGATTAGCGTACAGTTCAACGACGAATGCGAAATAGAAAAATACAGTCCGCTTAACTCAATTTCTACAGCAGATAGAAAGACAAGGACTATCAAGTAACTGATAAAACTTGCCGGAATAGTTGCATAAAAATATTATCTATGAATCAAGATGAATGAGTCAAAGTATGACTGACAGCAATCAACTCAGTTTGAATGGAATAGTTCAACTGCTCGACAGATGCCACTCCTTGAAACACTCTGGTTGGCGATTCAAGAGTTCAAAAAGTGTCGGATATTTATTGTTCGGAAAAATAAAAGTTTACATAGGAAAGATGGCGCACTATAATTTCATTTCCCGTCAAGACCAACACTTGCATTATTGCATCAAAGCAAAGTTTTACTGTGCAATACCATTTTCAATTTATTTTAGCAATGCTACGGTATGCATTCGATGAATTGACTGCAATATACAAGCTAACCAAAGTGCTCGCCCCGTGCACATTGGCTCCATTTCAGTTTTGAAAGATTTTTTCCATATTGGAATTCCATCGATAAAGGATTATCAAATTCGATGTGTGTATCTTCTGGTATCCATTTAAACACCAATTATTTCTCTGTTTAGACGAAACTATGCTTTTATATCATATAGTTAAATTTACATTGAATATCAGAAAATATAGTACGATTTTTTGGATAAAAATATACCACTGCTACAAGAAAGATTTTTGCTTACTTTAACTGCACATCTAATGTTCTCGATTAATATTTATTTTCCTTTCTCTAGTGCCGTAAAAAATGTCTTTGATTTTGATATAATGGAAATCCCAAACTCATCCTTTGCACAGAAGCTATTCTTTTTCATAGAATTAACCCCCAACTTATCTCCGTCCCGATCTATTTCATGTATGGTGAAAATACCCTTTTAATTTTGTGATGCCTGTTTTACTTTGTATAGAGTTTATTTTGGAACATTAATTGGTGCTATTAGTGATATTTTGAAGCCTTAAAATTATAGTATAGGAAAAAATTTCCCCTAATACTCCTCCTAGCACTTACAGCTATCAAAATTTGCTATGATATATTAATTAGCATTATAAGGCCATCTACGCCTATATAATGTAAATGATTTCATGAACGAATAATTTGCCTTATTTTGGGTTTTTGGTACCTAAACTGAGACTATATGATGGGGGTTTACTGTATACGAAATAACAGTAAGTAGTAAAATCCATGTATTTAGCTTTGCTGCCCATAATATTTGCTTAGCAATGAAATACTGCAGAATTATTTTACCTTTTAATACTCCAAGTGTACGTTGCTTTGAAATAGTTTTGTTCAGCAGCAAAGGACAAGTTACAGCCTCCGATGGCGGTCCCGGTAATCCAGCTCTTACGCCAAGTGAATATGCTTTAGTCATCATGTATAATCCGTACTGTTCTCCTTTTGAAATTTACGCTGCTGTATCGATATTCATAAATAGTTAGAAGGAACCTTTTTACAAATACTCAAATTTTTTGGAGTTGTATCGCAGCCAGAAACAGAAAGTGTAGTTAATCACATTTGTAAATGTTAATCAAAGAGTAATCCTTTATGTCGTATCTCAATTTTCTACAGCAGCTATATCCGATGCTACTTTTGAATGATTCCTTTATAAATTGTAACACTGTGAATGAAATATATTTCTTGTGCTATTTAAACCGAGGTGTCGTATGCTTTTTCACAATTCTATATTTATAATCTAAAGCCTATCTTTCTTTCTTCTTTATCCCGAAGAGCCAACGTATTCAGTACAACTTGTAAAATACTAGCAAAAATGAAAAATTGGCACTACTTATATTTTTTTATTTGCGGTCTCCTTTCTTCGCTCTCTTTAAAAAATGATTCTTGAACATATGTATAGAAGCAGCAGCGCCATTCAATTAAGACAGATTCATCATTCCGTTTCCAGTTTTTGTTATGTCATTAGGAAAATCATGTGTTCCCCTCCTTGGTAATACAACACTACGCCTTGCTCCTTTTATAAACATTTGTTTGCTTTCACTTTCCACTACCCTAATAGGTTCATCATTGCTTCTGAGCACCATGAAACAGTTCCTTTCTACTGCAAAAGTTATTACTTCAATGCGTGCCTATTGAAACATGTTTTAGAATGTGAACCGCACTTCCATTTTTGTACTTCACTCTCTCACTCAAATATATTTCATCTTATTTGTGAGAAATACCGTGCGTGTGTTTGAAGTTGCACTTCGGTTTGCCTGTTTTGCATATAATGCGTTGTATTGTACACTGCACGTAAGAGAATTTCTCCATTTTATCAAGCATGTTCAAAGTATTCCTTGTTAATGTTTTTATGTGGAGAAAGCTCCCATAAGGAAGCTTTTTTGTCAATACGCTAGTGCTGCTCCCCATCCAGTTCGTTTTTTCACAAAAACGTTTTGCTCAACCGAATAACGTTCATTGCAAGTGTTAACTGTTGTGGAAATAAACAATCTTCTTGCTTTTTCTCCTATACACCCTACTCTTGCCGGTACGATGGAGATTCTGCAGCATTCCTTCGTTTCCCCTCTTTGGAAACTTCCTAAGCCTATTCTTTTTTCAATTCACGGAGACTGAACGTGCATGGGTCACGTTGTTAGCTCTACATCAACTCCTTTGTATGGAGATACCCTCTTTGTTGTAAAGGTAACATCCATAATGTCAAACTATTTACGGGATTCTCTCTCCTCTTCTGCAGCCTATATTTCTACTTTGAGTATCGCCGCCAATTTGAAGTGTACGTACACGCATTGAATTATTTTCCTCGTGTTATCTCATGTTATTATACACGAGGCGAAGCGCAAATTTTTTATTCTCATTTCAAACACCTATGTGAACGGGATATGAATGAAAGCATGCAAGGAGGATACTTTAACATTTTAACATTCAGAAATAAGAACAAAGCGGTGTGCTTTGGGTGTAATTTCAAAAATCAACTTTTCTCATTATTTTTTAGGTAACAAACGACCTACAGAGAACAATTCTCAAGCAAAGAGGAGTGGTCTATTTTGGAGAGAGTGTGGTAAGTCAATGGCTAAGGAAATTTGAGATGTGGCGGATGCAAGAGAACAGGATTTTGTGTGGGATGATACTTTATGTGTGGATACTATGAGAAATAGATTTTACGTCTATGCATATGCAGCGTAATCTTAAAGTGAACATTATATTTATAGGTTCTAGTGTGATCCTGATAAGATCGTAGAGGGAGTGTGTAAAACGAGACATGTGTGCTTGTATTAAATTCTAAAGGGATCCTCCTGTAATCTGATGCCTTTACGACTGTATCAAAGTAATTTTTCGTAATTTTTTTCTCCTCCCTGCTCATGGCATGGGTGATTGGAACCTAGGATTTTGACTGGATGGGAAGCAATTTTTTGTAATCATTTTTATCATCTTTTTCATGACGTATCTGTTGTTTTATTTGGTTCTCTGCACGTTTTTATTGACATGCCTCCTCAAGATTTGTTTTTGCTATCATTATTTTATTTTCTCACTCTTTTTTTACAGGCATTCCGTTTTTTTTCGTTTTTGTTTCTCTCTCTCTCTTTTTCTTCTTCAATGTTTTCTTTGCTTGTCTCTTTTTATTTTTTTCATTTTTTTTCCCCCTCTTCCCTTTCATCTTGCTTCCTTCTATTCTCTCTTTTCTCCTCCCCCTCCCTTCTTCTCCTCTCTTCTCTTACGCTACACAATGTTTCCTTTTCTTCAGATTTTCATCTACACGCTATGAGAATGCAGCGAAGGAATTTAATGGTGTGCCTCACACTCTCTTTGTGGCAGATGTTGGTTCAAAATATTTTTGGATGGCTTTGTCTCCTTGTGATGACTTTCATTCTTTGGATTCCTACTGGAGAGAGTCTCTCCTGGGTGACCCACTCGCCTTCTGCGGCTCTTCAAATTACACAAAAACGAAAGGGTTGCTTATCAAGAGAGGGGAAAATTTTGCGGGGTACGTACACCTGTCTCCTTCCACACGATATACAGGTTTCTATTCCAAATCCGGAAAAGATATCCCCTTCGAATGCCTTTCCATTCGATTTTTGGACATCCTTGTTTCTGCTAGGTGAACACAGAGGATTTTCTTCTTCCTGCCACTCTGTATTAACTTTCTCTCAGTTTTCTCCTTCATTTCCATCTTCCTTGCAAGGATATCTGAGGCAGAGTAGGAGAAGGACGTTAGGGAGGAATTCTTCACCTGCCTCGCTGTCTTCTCTTCTCACTTTGGCATCTCTTCGCATGCCTGAAGCTTCCATGCATACAGAGACGTTTCAAAACAGTGATTCGACGGTAAGAGAGGATTTTATCTTTCTTTAAAAAATTTTTTTTTTTCAATGTACATACACAGCCAATGAATGTGGAATAAAAAGAGAGAGAGTTTGAGGAAATACATTTCAAGAATGCAACGTTGAAATAATAATAAAAAATTGAATGCCTGCAACGTTGAAATAATAAAATTGAATGCCTGCAACGTGGAAATAATGAATTCAAATAAAAAATCCAATACTAAAAAAAAATACATAAATGTGATTAAAAAGTATGAAATTATAAATATAAAACTGCAAATAGAAATATTCAAAGTTTTATATTTATCTCCTTACTCTTTCTTTGTTCTCTACATTGTTGATTTTATTCTATTTTTCAGGGAACATTTGTTTCTCAACATTATCGCATTCATACGCATCAAATTGTGGAATATCTTCATCGTAAGAAGATTGATGTACAAGAACATCCTCTTAAATTTACTCTCAAATATTGTCCTACATGTCCTCCTCATCGTTATAAAATGGATAATATGTTTAAGTTGGAAGTTTTTAAGAATTCAGGAAATTGTTTTTGTCATCGTTGTGGTTTTAAAGGAAGTTTTTTTGATTTAAAGAATGCTATGGGTGATCTTCCTTCTGAAACTCTCGTTTCTATCAATCCTCTGACTCCTTCAGAAGCGGAGTTACCTAATCAAGTACAGAATTTTGATATTTTTATATGAAATAGGGATGAAAAAATCGTTTTAAGAGGAAGAGAGGTATATCTATTGGATGAAAAAATTGTTTTAAGAGGAAGAGAGGTATATCTATTGCATTGAGAGAGAGAAGAATTCAATGCTTGATAGAAGGAAATTAATTGAGAAAAAAGAGAAATATAGAAAGTGAGGAAACTACTAAATGAAACTTAAGAAATAAAATGAGAGATGAAACTCGAGCAGGAATTAGAAAATACGTTACAGGCGATATATATACATTTAGAGTGTGAACATTATAAAAGAGGAGAATATTTCTATACTCTCTATGGTGAAGGAAAGAAAAATACGTCAAAATGAACTCTTCTTTTGAAATGTTTAAAGAGGCGTATTAATGCCTATGCTATATTTTTTATTTATTTCTTTTTTTTGGATATTCTTTGTTATTTTTGGATAAATTTCTTTATTATGAAATGCATGCCTACTCTAATTTTTTTTTTAGAATTTCCAAATATGAGGATTTTATTTTTTGGTTTGTAGTACAAGAAAATGGCTGTGAATCCTCAAAACTCTTAATTTTTTAAAGATTTTGTTTATTATTTTTTAATTTTTCACTTTCTCTCTTAGAAGTAGTCGTGTATATACATTGATATTTTTCCTATAGAATGAATCTTATCAATATTCTAAAAATTTAATAGAAGATACATTTCGTCCTGGTTTTCAAGAAACAATTTTTAAAACACGTGGACTCACTGCAGAAACGGTTAGAATTTTATGTATATATATATAAATCATTATTTTATTTTTTATAGTCGCAGAGTTTGAATTTATTTTTAATAAAATTATTTCCCCCTCCTCTTCCCTTCTTCCTCCTATCTTTATCTCTTTCTTTTCATCTTACTTTCTATTCATTCACGTTTTAGAAATAGCATTGTAATGTAAATTTTTTTCTCTTTTGCATTACTATTTGTATATATATAAAAATAAATACGATTTTATTTAATATTTTCTTATTTTTAATATGTTTTAAAAAAACAAAAATGTTTATAGTTAGAGAAATATCGAGTGGGTTGTGGTTCTTTTCTTTTTCCTGCCAATGAAGATCATACTCGGTAAGGATAAATGAAAGATTTCATGGAAAATATAAAAGAAGGATTTGAATATATTTAAAACATTTTTAATTTTTTAATTTCGTCGTTAGGTTTGAAAAATTTTATTTTCTGTGATGAAATTTGTATTTATTAAAATTCTTTTTATATTTTATTTTATTTTTATAAATTTTTTTTATATTTTTATTTCATCTTTTATATATTTTCACTTTCTAGGTGTCTACTATATAAAGTAGAGAGTTTTATTATTTTTTATTTTTTTTTAATCCAACAAAAATAAATTTTTATTTTGAATTACAAAAATTCTTTTTTTCCCCCAAGATGTATTCTTCTCTACTTGAATAGGAAAAAAAAAAAATTTTTCAAAATTATGAATGAATTCTATAGATGGGAACCTCATGATTGTATAACTTTTCCTTGGATTGCTACTATTGGAGAAGAAAAAATTATTAAAAGGTTAATTTTTTTATAATAATAATAAAACAGAGAGAAAATGGTAGAGAATTTATTTCATTTAAGAGATGAAATAAATACATCACTAAGTTGAAGAAGTAAGAAAAAGAATATATGCAGGGTGAGGAGCGGAGATTTTATATTTAAATAGAGAAGATACACACAACAGAGGGTTATGAAGAAGATTTTTCTTCTTTTATTATATTTCTTTGAAATGGTCAATGCATAGTTCAAAAGAAATAATTCTATTCACTCTATTTAAAGAAATAATAAATTTTTTTAAAACTACTTTTTTGATTTAAATAAATTTCGTACGATGCGATCTATTCATTGCCTGCATCGTTCTGAAGATTTTTTTCAAATTTTCTATCTTTCATTTATATATTTTTTTTTATAGAATTAAAGTGAGAAGCATGAAAAGCAAAGTTTGTATGCGATTAGTTCCAAAAGGTGGCTATTGGGGTCTCTTTGGTGAACACACACTTCCAGCTGAAGCCAACAGTGTTGTATTAACAGAAGGAGAATTTGATGCTATGGCTGTCCATCAAGTTAGAAGGAAGAAAATATAGAGAAGAGAGAGACGGCGAGGAGGAGGAGGAAGAGATGAGGCGAGGGAAAAATAATGCGAGAGAAGGAAGGATAAGAGGCGATGAAGAGGGAGAGATGCGATAAGAGGATGAAATAAGAAGATAAAGAAGTAAAGTTTAGTAATGTGAAGAAGAAATAAAAAGAATCTAATACAATATCGAGATAAGAAAGAATAAGGACTCACTAGCATGAGATAGTACCGTAGGAATGAAATGAGAAACCAATAAAATGTTGATGATGGAGAAAATGCATAGGAATACAAATTTTCCTGTGTAGAGGATGGGTAGAAAGGATAGAAATTTTTTAAATATAAGATTTCACTTCCTTCTATCCAATGTCTATGATTTCATAGTGCCTCTGCATTCACACAAGGGGAGGTGACAGGTGTATGTACACTCTTGAAATTTGTCAGGCCACCGGTCTCCCTGCTGTTTCTCTCCCTAACGGTGCTCGTTCTCTTCCTGTACAAATATTACCCACTTTGGAACGTTTTAAACGAATTTATTTGGTAATATGAAAAAAAAAAATAGATTTGAATATAGTCGTCCCTTCAAACAAGTGAAAATTTATTTTTTTTTGAAGAAATCCTTTGAAAGAATGACATTTATTAAATTGAAAAATTAGGAAGTATTTGCATGCGGATGGAATGAAGAATTTTCAAAACTCTTTTTTCCACCTATTCGAGTAGTCTGTGCATTTTCATCACATTTCTTTTTTGTTACCTCACATTCTTCTTTTTGAATTTCTAATCTTCAAGGAATGTAGCCTCTCCTGGGTCATCTTTTTATTCTTCAAATTTCTACAAATTTCTACAACTTTATCTCCTCTCTTTCTCTTTCTCTCCTCTCTTTCTCTCTTATTTTTAATGAGTATTTTTGCCTCTTCCTATCCCAATTCTTTGCTCTATTTTTCTTTCTACACATTCTACTCTTTCGTTTCATCGTCTTCCTTTTGATATTATCTCTTCAGTGGATGGATGCAGATAGAGCTGGTCAAGAAGGTGCAGAGCAATTTGCTAATAAATTAGGAATTGGCCGTACATTTATCGTCCATGATTCTTATAATTCATCAGAATCACCTCCAAAGGATGCTAATGAAGCACTTTTAAAAAATTATAATCTCACACGTTTAATTGAATTATCTAAACCTGTTCCACATTCTCAAATATTGAAATTCTCCAATTTTCGGAGTTCTCTCTTTGATGAAATACGAAATCCAGGTTTTTGAAGAGTTTAAAATGATTTTAATGAACTTTGAATCTATTTATATACTATGAGAAAAACAGTGAAATATTTTTTAATGAAAAGTATTGGAAATTTATGAGAAAAACAGTGAAATATTTTTTAATGAAAAGTATTGGAAATTATTTTTTCTTTTCTTTCAGGTTCTATCTTCATTGACTGTACCTTTCATCTTATAACTTTTAGAATCTCTAAAATATTCATTCATCCTATGGTTATAGTATTCACACATTTAGATTTATTTTATATCTTTTTTTATACATTTTTTTCAAACTCTATTTCTCTCTCCCCTTTCATCGCTCTTTTTTTCTATCCTCTCTCCTTTACTAAAGCTCTCTGACTCTACTTTCTCAAACAATTTTTTTTTTTTTTAATATTATTTTTGAAGGTCGTTTCATGGGAACTCAGAGTGTTTCTCTTCCTGGTTTAAATAATCTTCTTAGAGGCCATCGTCAAGGAGAACTCTCCATTTGGACAGGTGGAACAGGCATGGGAAAAACAACTCTTCTTTCTCAATTATCTCTCGATTTTTGTATTCAAGGCATTTCCACACTGTGGGGCTCCTTTGAAATTAATAATATTCGGTGAGAATTTATTTTAATTGAGGCGATGAGAATTTATATTAATTGAGGAGATTTTTTATTTTAATGAAAGCACTTGAAGAATTTTGAATTTTTTTATATAAAGTTTCTACTCTTTAGAAATTTTTTTACAACTTTGCAGTTTTATATATTTTTTAAAAAGTTTAAAAGTTTTTTATTAAATTTTTAATAAATAATATCTTTTAATTTTTTCTGGATTTTTTTTTTTTTCAGATTAGCTAAAACAATGCTTCGCCAATTTAGTGGCTGTAATTTGGAATTGCAGCCAGAGCGATTTCAATTTTTTGCTAATAAATTTGTAACTCTACCGTTGCATTTTTTGAAATTTCATGGATCTACAGGCGTGGATGAGGTAAGTAGAGTTTCTTCTATTTTTTTAATAGACTATCTTCTAGTTTCTATACTCTTAGTAGACTTTCCTAATCCTTCGTATTAGTGTTGTATTATTATAATAAGAAAAGGAGTTAAACATGTTTTATATTTTTTTCTCAAGAGTGTATAACCGTAGTTTCTTTTTCATCTAGTTTGTCATACTTTTTTATTTTTTTTAAAGAAAATTCCTATACTTTTTGTTTTTTTTAGATTTTTTTTTCAATCGCTATAGTTTTTTTCGGGTCACTCCTCTTGAAAATATTTGATACAATTTCTTCTTTCTTCTTATTTTTCTCTTTCAACTTTTTCTTTATCTCACTTTCATTCTATTTCTCTTAACTTTTCTCTCACTTTCACTTTTTGTTTTTTTCTCACATTAACACAATTTAACTCACAAGGACGCAAAATGCTGTGCATCGCACTTATCATCATCTCCTCATTTCATTTCTCTCTTTCATCTCTCTCTTTCATCTCATCTCCTTATCTCATCTCACCTCTTCATCTCATCTTCTCATATCTCATTTTATCTTCTTATTTCTCTCTCTCTCACCTCACCGCCTCATCTCACCTCACCGCCTCATCTCATTTTATCTCCTCATTTTATCTCCTCATTTCTCTCTCTCTCTCTCTCTCTCTCTCATCTCTCTCTCTCTCTCTCTCTCTCTCTCTCTCTCTCTCTCTCTCTC
>JADAQX010000690.1:0-27959 GCA_015476325.1 Cardiosporidium cionae
GGGAGGGAGAGAGAGAGAGAGAGAGAGAGAGAAAGGAGAGAGAGAGATGAGAGAGAGAGAGAGAGAGAGATGAGAGAGAAAGAGAGATGAGAGAGAAAGAGAGATGAGAGAGAGAGATGAGCGAGAGAGATGAGAGAGTGAGATGAGAGGGAGAGAGATGAGAGAGAGAGAGAGATGAGAGAGTGAGATGAGAGGGAGAGAGATGAGAGAGTGAGATGAGAGGGAGAGAGATGAGAGAGATAGAGAGAGAGATAGGGAGAGAGATAGAGAGAGAGATAGGGAGAGAGAGAATAAAGAGATTGGCCTTTTTAGCTTCGATATGCGTTTCAAAACCAAGGCTTTTTTAGATGGTTTTTTTTTTTGGGGTTATCGTTTGTATATTTTTCTTAAGGATGATATCTTTATATATAGTTCTTTTATAGTCTTTGTTTTCATGCTGTTTTTTTTTAACATAAATTTCTCTTTACAATTTTTTCATATATTCAGCCTCCTTTTCACCGCCTACAACACCTCCCTATACTTATATTCTCCCTTTGGAAGGTTATATCAATACGCTTTATGGCCGTAGGGTGCAGCTAAAAAATCCTGCAGATATGCCACATTTGGATTTTGAGTAAGATAGGTTGCCTCTGTATTCTCCTCGTATATATTTGGTAAAAGTTTAATAAGTTGAGATTATAAAGAAAAGATAAGGGGAGAGGAGAGGAAGAGAGTTTGCAAAAAGGAAATTGACAAAAAAATAAGGAATTTATTCATGAAGAAAGGGTAAGGAAAGACGCATTTAAGTGGATTGAGGATGCCTTCTATAGGCAAATGTGAGGACAAAAAGGTTCTGAAATTAAAGATAGGAAATGAAGGTTGTTTAAAACATTTGGATATTTTTTTGTTCTTTCATATTTAGATGTTATAACTTAGTTTAATCTAAGGAAAAAATTTGTAAATTTTTGTGAACGATCTCTCTTGTCTAGTAGAATCTTAACCGTAGGATAGATCAAAAAAGAGTATTTTTCTTATAAAAATGGATGCAGAAAATTGCATAAAAAGAGAAAAGATGCCTTCTCACCAAAGCATAAGAGAAACCTAAAACTTAAACACTTGAATGGATGTTTTAATATATTTTTTTATTATTTATTTTCCTGCATATGGATCTGTTTTATTTCAGAGACTTTGCTGCTTTTTTCAAGCAAGAACGCACACACACCCATCCCCGATTGAAGATTGTAAATGGTAGTGTATATATTTATAGTATATGTAAGCTGTGTTAATTCCATTGGGTTACAGCGTAGAAGAATAGAATGTAGGAACCTATGGAGAGTTGTAGGTTGGAGTGTAGAGGGATAGATTCCCCTTTCTTAATGGAGGATTGTTGCACTCTTGAAAGGTGGAAACCCTCTTTTTATCCTTGCAGACCGTCCTATTTTAATGTATATTTAGTTGCTGGTCATGGCATTTCATTATACAATTGGATATGGCTTTGATTTCTTTTATCATGATATTGAAATGAGATTATTGATTTCTTTTAAAATTTATATGTTGCGGCTCAATTTTTTTAAAGATTTTGTTTGGAGATGCCCTAAACGTAGTAAATGGTATGCAAAACGTTTTGCCTACCTTTATGCAAAGTATACGTATCAAGACGTTCGTATTAAAACTTTGATTACCTGTTTTTGATATACAGAAGAGGCTTCTTTTTCTATATCTGCAGCGAGACCCGGTGTTTCTTAACTTACACAGCTTTATTATTTGCTTTTTGTTAGACTTAGATCGCTTGAACTTTTTTTCTACTGACGCCTTGAAAAAGGAAATTCAAGAGTTGCAGGTGGCTACAGTAGCGTTGAAAGTGAAGGTAATTTATAGTAGTCTTCCTTGCCTTTTTTCTCTTAACAATTTTTTGATAACTTTGAAGCGTGTAATTTTTACTTTTTTGTAATTTTAATCCCCATTAATGAATTACCAATTATTTTCACCCAAAAGAGAGCATGGGAAGAGAAACGCTATTTTTTCTATAGAAAAAACATCTAGGTGGTGAAGTGGCATTTTTATAGTTTGGCAAGCACGTTAAAATTGACAAGATGAAGAGAGAGTTTAAATGAAGGCCGACAGGTTTTTTTATACATACTTAGAACATTTTAAAAGAGAAAAAATAGAGATTTGATGTTTGTAAAAATTTTACGGACGCGTTGTGACCAGAGGGAAATTCTAGTGTGGTGTAGAACAAGCTTTAAATTTTATAGAAAAGAAGGTTTTTCAGTGTTTTTATTTGAGGAGAAAATTATAGGGTTTGTTAATTTGTTATAATTTTGTAAAAAACTTAGTCTTGTTTTTCATTGTAGGCCGAGAAAGCGACCGTACTTGAAAAAGAATGCCAAAAGCTCAGGGAGGCATTGGATTCTTCAAAATTAAGAATCCTTGATTTGGAGACAGAACTCAACTGTATGTTGTGTTTTACGAGGTTTGTTCTTCTGTATAGTAGCCTTAGACATCTGCATTTAAGTTACCTGAATGGAATATTTAAAGCAAATTTTTAACTATGTGAACTGTTGGTATTTTACAATTGTTGCAGAAACGTGTAATGCAATTATTTATGATTTCATATTTTTTTGGGTATAATTGCTTTTAGGGGAATGTCATTAATCTGAGGAGGGTGAAAATATATTTATTTTTATGAATCTTATGATTCTGTTTTATTTGAATAGGCGAACGAATTGCGTCCTCAAACCATGCATGCATTTTAACTTCTGCGTAAAGTAAGTTATTGGCTTGCTGAAACATGAAGGAACTACGCGTTCAAATTATTTCATTGATAAAGTTTTTTGTTTTAATAGTCTTATCATTCATGTTGCCATTCTTTCTCACAATCTTATGAAATAGAGCACTTTTTGAAATTATAAAGAAGAGTAAAGCTACTTTCAGATGAAATCTATTTCATTGTTGTTCTTTAACAATGTGAAAAAAATTTTCTTGGGATTCAATTAGTTAATTATTTTTCATATTTACCTTATGGAGTATGTTGTATTTATTTAGTCATTTTCTTATTTGCGGCCTTTACAGCTGTGTACGCAATATCAAAAACTGCCCTCTCTGTCGCCGGCCAATTTGTGGATCGTTGGAATTAGCGACCAACTATTTGACTGGAACATAGAAAATTTTTGCTATGTCACACGTGACACACAACTCTCCATACTACTAATTTATTCTATCCCCTTAAATGAGAAATAGTCTTAGACAAAGTATGCCTTAAATTGTTTTTTTATGTTGTTATACATGAGCAAAATTTTGTTTATGCACCAGCTATTATTCTGCAGCGGTCGCGAAATTTTACCCGTTTTAGCTATTGCTTTGTTTTCGATCCGTTTGCACAAATTTACGGCGTTAAATTTAATTTTACCCATTTTTGAAATTCTACACAGTTACATCGCTGCTGCCTGCTTCATCCGTTTTTCTATCATTTGCGAGCACATTGAAATATGCTTTTTTTGTAATTGTATCAATAATTTGTATTATTTGGAAGAACTTTCGCAGATATTCCTGCAGAAATTTGATTTACGTTTCTCTTAAACGCTGAAATTGAACTTCTATGTGTTGAATTCGTTCATCAAGATTAGAAATAATTTTAAAACGATGAGGAAACAAAGACTTTCAAATGCATCCATTAAATAAAGTATTTAGCTTATGTTTCACTATTAAATCTTACGAAAGCTACTTAGGTAGCTCCGTTTAACTCCTTCGGTTCACAGATGCTTCAAATTTTAAAAAAATTTGTATTCTGATATCTCATTTCCTCTAACTCGTCTCTAGCATTTCGCAAATTTTATCACAGCAACTTGATGGCATTTGCTATACGGTTCTATTTTTTTAATTTACGAAAAAAAAACAAAACTAAATATAATGTAGCGTTACCTATTATGTTTACTAAGGTGACTATCAGGGTGTTCAGAATATCTTAGTTGAACGATGAATTCTGTATATTGAAAAGTTGTCACTGCACGTTGCTCTGTTTGCTACCGCATACTATCGAAATGCAAGAATACGATGAAGGTATTTCCATCGGTACTTCTTATATCAAATTATCTTGCAATAGCACCAAGTTTTTTTTTCCAGTGCAAATCGCAATATTTTGTATAATGAATAATAATTAAGCGTAGAATTTTGTTGAGTAAGTTAAAGTATATTTCATTTCTGTTAAAATTGTAGAGAACAACATCAACGTGTTTACATAAGGATAACTAGTATTTAAAAAGAAATAGGACTTGTTCAATTGTATTAAACGATTAAAAACGTCTTATTTTAAACGTCTATTAATTTTGTTATAGTTCTCCTCTCTTGTATTTTGAAATGAAGCATCTTGTCACATATTCAAGTCGTTTATCAAACGTATTTTGTTACCTGTAATTTCTCCCCCTAATCTGGAATTTTCAAGCTGGGCAATTACAATAGTATTCTTAAAAAAGTCCTCGTTATAACCAAGGTATGCTTTATTTTATTTCTTTATCTTGATTCGATTCTAAATTCAGGGATAACGTCTTCATACTGTAGTTCTTGGCTCTAAACTCTGTAAGAAAGTATAGCGGCAACAAGAATTAACTCAAAAAAAAGTCGAAAACAAAATTCTTACTCGAGACAGTGAGGTAGTAGAGTTGAGAGACTAATGAAAATAGACCAAATCATCCATCTAAATGCTGCAATTCTTCCTAACCAGGTTCTTACTCGAATTTCTGTCATTTTGGGATAAATGAAATGTTTCTATGAAATACCGGAAAGGTTTTTGTCTTGTGAATAACTTTGATATACAAGGTCTTGCATCTTTTTTACTTCATTTCGGTGCATGAGATATTCGTTCCATGCCAAGTCAGCACTATTTTCCTCACGTTTCACATCTACTTTTAAGTTTAGTGCGGTTTCAAACTCATCAGTCGCGTCCATCCTTAGGAAAGGGAATTGCATATGAGGAACTTCTAAGTCATTGATGGGAGAAGTTGTAGAAGAAAGAGAAAAAATTCGATGGCAGGTATCAACGTTTTCTGGCACAAAGGGATTTTCCGTTTTCTTTTGCGAAGAAACTGGAACGCATTCTACTGGAATGTAACCTGGTGGTGGACCCTCTTCCTCTGATTGCATTTGTCATGTACATTAGATAAAATGCTAGCAACATCAGAGCAAGAGCAATTATATGAGAGATGTATTATTAAAATTAAAAGAAATCAATGGATAACGCAGCTTAACTGTAAAAGAAAAGCATTTTTATCAAATTTTTGATTGGTGCAGTAAATTAATTAAAGTTATACCATTCACGTTAAGAAAAAATTACATTTATTCGGCACTAAAACTAAAATTAGATGAACAGCGAACACGATGAATTTCTACGTTCGATCTTGTCTACAGCGCATTCTTAATATTTTGGCTAGCAGCAATATAATAAATGAAATATTGACTACTCTGAAATAATTTTGTTGTAGCATGATGAATCAATCTCCAATGAATTATTGCAATTGTTTTCCACTGAAGCAGGCAGTAGAAGCTACAACTTAAGTTAATTTATATGAACGTAGCATTAAGCTAGCTTACAATTACCTTCAAGCGAGATGGTAGAATGATTCATCTCATTATTGATTACGCTAGCAGGCTGTTTCCATTTGGGGAAAATAAGTGAAAACTGTTTTTCTTTCTGGAGAGTATCAGAAAAACTCATTTTCTTCCATAAAGCAAAATGATGTGGAGGTTTGCCCCCATTTGCTAAAATCTTTGTGAACTTAGTGAAACCTTGAATGACATTGCCGTAACACTGAGTGTTTCGTAAGTATTCTGTTTCTAAATCGTATATTTTTCTTTCAAGCTTCTCCAGTTGTTCGCGATATTCCTTCTCATAGGAAAGAACAAGGTCAGCTGAGATGTGAGTTAGCGATGTCCGAGTATCGTCTGCTGCTAGAAGAGACTTCTTACCATTCTTATTTTCTTTGTCTTCAAAAATAGAATCAAAAATAATGTTATCAATATCGCAATCATTTGAAGTTGGAATGCCTGCTTGAACTTTTCGACTGTACGGTTTTCGATTCTTCTGTTTTATTGATTGCTTCCTTTTCTTTTTTTCGTAGCACTGCGCACGTGTACACGATGGTATTTCTCCCTTAAGACTTTTTGTTTTGTTCGTTTTTTTCACCAGAAATCCAGAACATTGATGAGTAGATGCTGTTTTCCTCGTGACTGGTGGACACTTGCTTTTTGAATTTTCCTGCAGATCTCCTGGTTGCCGACGATAACGCTGCATTTTCGGTGAGCAAACCTTCACCCTCTTCCTTCCTGAACCATATTTGAAGTCAAATTTTCCAAAGAATATGAATTACAAATGGAACCGCATTTGCTACAATGAAAAAATTTAATATTTTCATTCAAATGCTAGAAGTGTTTCTTTTCCATTATTATGCATCTATGTGGCAGTCATTGATTCTTGCATTAGTATGAGCAAAGCCACGCTGCTTCCGTTTGTGTTATTCACAAAGATTAGAAGTTTTTAATTGAAAACCCTAAGGAAGAGAGGTTTTAATGTAGTTTTGTGAAATTTAATGGATGGAAAGCAGAGTGTATAAAAGTCTATTATTGCAGCTTCGGTTGCTACACAAAGATCCATTTAAATAAGTTTATCTCTCTCAACCATATATATAATGAATTGCAGATTTACCCATTCATTAAATACAATTCAGTACGTAACTAGCATGACAACCACTCGCAAAAAATCGTAAAAGATTCCTTCCAGCATGAAGAAATATATATGTATTTTTGAATTGTTATCAGTGATAATGCAACAGTAGAAATGCTAATTTGACTTGTTTGTCAGCGGGAATAATTCCTATGCAATGGAGATATTGGTAGAAGAATGCTATCACTCTAGACGTTAATCGATGGCATTGTTATAAATAGTCGATTTCATTCATTTTTGCTGTGCGAGAAATATTGGCAACCGTAAGAAAAATCATTACATTGATAGAAATGGTAATTTACATGGGAAAATAATAGGACAATTTTATACAAGGAACTATTTTTTGAAAGAAATCAGAATGTGAAATGTGATTCTTGATGAAAAAGAAAACTCTCGAATGGTGTTGGAGATTGGTGAATATCTAAATTATATTTTATATTCCTTCGTGTTTCAAGCTGCTTTACCTTAAATGCCAAAAAAGATTTTCGTTACTTTGTCGTTGTTAATTGTAAAATCTGTTCAAGCCGATGATAAGAAAAGCTGGGAGAAAGCAACAAAGTTTTCTGTATCTCGGAAAGATCGGTTCTACCTTTTGTGGAGCAAACGACAAAAGTGTCCTAGTAACAGATTTAACAGTACTTTAACTTGTACGGTATCCGCCGGAAATTACAGCTCCGTATCGAAGAATGATCTTATGCAACAAAAAAGCGACTAAACTTTTGTTCGAAATTACAAGAACCAAGAAAGAGATTATGTGAAATTCGCGGGTGTTAGTATTCATTTAAACAACGCTATAAAATTTTACGTGAAAAAACTATAGTGGCCATTAGCGAGAAGTAAATGTGCCAACAAATAATTTGTTTTCTCAAAAATAGAGCCAGTCAAATTATGCATGGCTTTATACTAACTCAATAAAAGTTAATTAGAATGAAGAAGTCGTGCGCTCAGGAAGATTCACAATAAGATGAAACAACCTAGTCCTCGGGAATGATGAAATCTACTTTTTCAGGGGGAATTTTTGAGTATGGTTGATAATTTCATTTTGCACTACTTGTAACTGACTCAAAAATTTACTGCTTAACCTTCGATTGATTAAACGAATTTCTCATAAGTTTTGAAATGAAGCGAGTGGAGACAATGCAAAAGTAGGAAGCATCTACTTACGAGAAATCTGAAATATTCCATTTATCGGTGGTTGCCGTTTTTATTGAGATATTGACTTTCGTTTAACAAATGCCAGAAAATAAACAAATGGGAGGCGTTAACCTGTGAAGCATAGTTTTCCCAGCGCACGGGCACGGGTAACAAGATTTGTAGTATGCCGAGCTTTGCTTTTGTTTTTGGAAAATTTTACAATACAAAGTCACCTCAAGATCCCAAGAGGTTTTTGTTCTAAAAAGAAACAATTTTTTTCTCAATATTCGGTCAAAAATCTCAGAATTTACCTTTGAAAGATAACAAACAAGTTCTCCACGGATAATTTATTATTTTACTCCGTTTAATTTTTTTTTTTTTTTTGGTTCCTATCCTCCACTCGCTTTATCCGGCATAATAAGACCAATAAAATTACCAACAAGCTTAAGGAAATACGTACGTCTCCCTCTATCCTTTAGTATCAACTCTTGATGCTGTGCATTTTCTACCTCTAGGGAAATTTTCTTTGCAACTTCGATGAATATTATAACTCTTAGGAAACGGTTTCTATGGCATGAAGAAATCTCTGCGAAATGCCTTTGTTCACTATACTCCAGAGTAACACAGAATTGACATGACACTTCTAAACCACTTGAGTTTTTACAATGTTTCCAGTGCGAAAATAGAGGTTGGATGCGCTTAAATCATAATATCTGTTACTGAATGCATCTTGACAATATGGAGTCGCGTGTCTTACGAATCGCACTGCTTGGCGAAGAAATCACAGGTCAGAAAAAACTTATTTTTAATAGTCCACGTATGAGAGAATGTAACGTAACTCTTTAAAGGTATGGGTGCACTCTGGTACAGAATGTCTTTCCTGCAATTATGCCTACTTTTTGTTTATCATCCCAAGATCGGCTGTACTTCTACTTCATTCCTTCGCGTTCCATATTGTTGAAATGCTTTATACGCCTCGCATTTTTTTGTACTTTAATCCAAGTCACAACGAAAAAGATTGCTTTGTTATACGATATGTGAAGCATCTGCTACTTCCTGAGATGAAGAAATTGCGGCAGGATGGAACTTGCTGTACTCTTTTTGCATGCGGAATTATCCATCATGAGCGGTTGTTATGACTCATCTATCTGTGCTGGATGCATTTGAAGATATTTTTGCCTGCATCTTTTACCTGAACAGATAGACATGGTTGGATTCCTCTATTGAAAGCATCATCATCAATTCAACTGACTGCGGTATGGTCACAGCATCAGAGAGAAGCCGAAGCGCTGCACCAGCTGGTCGGCAATGCCAATGTACAAATTTTTTATGACATTCCCACTCAGCTTAATGAAAATCCTTCACAAAATCGTTGTGCAGCTTTTTCGCCCCTTTCATTGGATGTGTTGATATCTAAAGACATCGCATCTGCATACCTCCTGGATTTACCTAATGAAACACATGTATGGTATTTGGCATCACTTGCTACCATTTTTCTATCTTTGTGTGTCTTAACAGTTTATAAAGATATGAGAAAAAGGTGTTGGCATCTGAAATAGTTTTTAAGCGCAATTTGCCTAGATCTTTCTGTACAAATTTTGAGTCCTCAATGTGTACTTATCTTACTTGCATTTTTTCCTTTATCAAAAAGTTTAATACGATTGAAATTTCTACGGCTTTCTACTTCATTTTATCCCTAAGGTCTTTCTGTCATTTTATAGTACGACATAACATTGAAGCTTTTAAAAGCAAGAAAGCATCTGTTTAACGCTAGAATCCCTACTTTCTGCGTGGACAAATTTCAGACCCTTCTAGATGCGTATCAAAAGGCGCAAGAAATTGACCCCAATCAAACAAACTCTGTTTGGTGGATCTCTGAAATTGTTCAATATGAAACTGCTTTTGCAAAAGTTTGTTGTGTTCATATGTATAAATGATTACTTCGTATAGTGTTGCGAATAGAAGAGTGAACTCTTTCAAAATAAACGTACACTACTTCCTTCTAGTCTCAGTTATGTTACTTTTTATAAGATTTAGGACCGTGGTTTGTCATTTTTCGAAAAAATGTTTCTGATTACCTTGTGCATTTGCGTTGTAGCTAAAAGACAGAAGAAAATGAATAATTTTTTTTAATTGAGTTTCTACCTGGGACATTTTTATTTTTCTAAATTGCATATCTTCTATAACTTTGCGATGGTTTTTATAATTAAGGGCGAGATAAAAAGTGTTATGCATTGTATCCCCTCATGCTTTATTTGGATGGAATACTTACAATATGTAAAGTTTTTAGTGATGTGCTTTGTTTGTTTGAAAGAATCTATTTGAAATTAGTTCTGTTGGTTTTGTTTGCTGAATAAATATAGCATACCACGCTTGTATGGTTGTGCAGGTAAAAAGTATCCTCCCAGATATTGGAACAATCCTGGGTGCACAACTGACGGGTCATATTTTTTATTCATTGAGTTAACATATTTTTTGTGTTTTTTGAATTTCGCTTGCTCTTTTTTTTCTTGCATGCCACGATTTCTCAGCTTCATTTATCGTAAAAAGTTTGCTTTTTATCACATTTTGTTGGATAGTAGTCTATTCTATACAAGTTTCTTACATTGTTGTGTTTGATCGCTCACGTGAACCATTTTTGTTGTACGGAATTCTCTGCAGCCTCCCTTACGGAGACCTTAGAATCCGCGAGTTCATCTGCCGCTATTACAGTGTCAACGTATCATCCTTCTGGTAAGAACTTTTTTTTTAAAATGCGTTTACATGTTTGATGTTTAAATTTTCAACTTGTTCACTTTGAGAAATTTTCTAGTAACAGCGATACAAAAGCACCAGATTGTTTTTCTTCTTACATGCTATGCTGAGATGATACTAAGCCAAAAGAATTGTTTGATAGTGTGATAAATAGTCGAGTACAAGAATTCAAGTTTGCTCCTCCTGTTCATTCGTTTCATTGCCTATTTTGGTAATGCTCATTCTGCACTTTTACTGCAGAGCCCTTGATGAATGCTTGCGTCAGTTATTCAGCGTTACTACGGGATTTCCTTGGTATCCTTTCTAGCTTGCTGCTACTTTACTTGTTGCCCTTCAAACGATTTTTATTCTTAAGCGATTAGTATAACTGTTTTTTAGATTAACCCTCTGTGCAATGCACGTGTTGGCTGCCATGTAGGTGACTATGAAAGTTTAAATTTCAAGTTTTCCACTTCTATTGATCATCCCAAAGGTTAGTATTTGTGACGTTTCTGATTACCAGGTAAAATCTTATAGGAAGGCGTGTATTGAATATGCTGTGAGGAGTAATATGCAGACCTGACGCAAATGCGATCAAATGTAACCTTTATTATTATTGCTTTAATATGTGTGCTAATTTTGTGATTCTTTTAGCTGTTGATGAGGCTATGGTAGGTACTGCTGTTTTTTGTTCTGGAGCACTTTGCAGCGTGGTTATAAATCGCTCGGAACAATTAGGAAATTTTTCTTTGATTGTATGGGGAACTAACGGCAATGTCACAGTAAAACTTTTACCAGGACGACCAAGTGGGCATAATGTGTCTGCGTCTCCATGCTCTACTTGGGTTATCTTTTTTATACTGCTCTGTAATCACGCACGATTATATATGTTTAAGGACATTAGTACAGCGTAGTTACAGTATTTTTCGTTCGTATTGGGTATGTTTCAAATACTGCATTAGTACGAAAAATCCATACTTATGCTCGTATCCATTCCACATGTTTTTGTATAGCACACAGTGTGCTTTTTATGCATATAACTCATCAAGAAAGAGCCTCATTACTTTTTTTCTTTTTAAAATATACAATTGCTTCTGTAGACACACAGTCAGTATCGCATACTTAAACCCTGGTATACTTTTGTAGCATTAAAGTTCATAGTATGGCTACTACTTGTTGTTTTTCCTTTTACAGCCTTTGAAGTACAGCGCAGTTTGCATCATTATGAGCATCCAACATATCATCCTTTCACTGGCGCTCCATGGGCTTTGAAAGTGTGTAATGTGTCTTTTTGTTTCTGCTACACTCCGTACCCTTTTTTTTCATTTCAAAATATATATAAAGAGGACATGCATTTGCTTTCCCTTGCAAGTATACGTGGTAACTTGCATGTTTGAACCTGTATAATTAATGAATGGCATGACAAGTGTAATAAGCTTTACCAAGGTTACTATGTAAATTCTTTTTACATGTTACCTCTAACTGCGGCAACTATCTATTAGAACCATCCACACGAGGTTGGACATATATCATACGTTGTTGTTTTGTAGGCATGGATTGATCGTATTTTTCATAATTTAAAAAGTGATGCCAGTATTTTGCAAGCTTTGACTGATATTTCAGTTGTAAATGCCATGGTTGAGTCTAACGGTAACACAGTAAAAGTGAGGTAAGGTATATTTTCTTGAACATCCGTACTAATTGTTAGCACGGTTTGAGAATTAAGTTTGTAAAATGTTTTCTGACTTATTTATCTCAGAAAATGTTTTTATTTGACATGCTTGTTTCCTTATATTGCTGATTCTTTTTTGCCGCTCAATGTTAAGCCACCCAAAAAGTCTTCTTATCTCTATAATAGTTCTTTTTTGATTCACATACGCCTATATTGAGAAACCGTGATACTCAATGTATCCGGAATGCTCGTGCCATTTGAAAACTTGATTTTATCCTTGTTTTTGCAGACGTATTAAAGCGACTTCTCTTCAAGCTTGCTGCACATCGACTAAAAAGAAAACAGAATCGTCAAAATTATCCATAGACAGCATAAAATCATAATAGCTTGCAACGTCAAAAATTTTTGTCAGCTCTCTTTTTCTGTAATACTTTTGCAGTGAATATTCTGCATTATGTACAAGAATGGGTCTTGGCTTGCTTTAGATATCTTGAAAAAGTTGAAATGGAAGGAAGGCGTGTTTGCAATGCATATACAGTATAATAGCTCACAATTATGCTAAGCGATTGTATTTTTTAATTTTTGTGGTATACTTATTTGTAAGCTTGTATCTAAAGTGTATCCTCTTTTGTAATAATCAGTGTGAGACGAAATAAAATTTATTTTGTTTGTTTACTATTAATTTTGTTTTTATTTTTATTAATTCATGTTTGTTAAATATTATCGATAGTAACAATTTTAAATTGTAAGTTACTAAGGGTTATAAACTGATTGAAGCATGAAAAACTGCAATTCTCCATAAGAATTATGATGTGTCTTTGTATTGTAAGCTCTAGCAAATAAGCGGAAAAACTTTATTTTTGTGAAAGTCCAAACGCTACTTAATTTATGGATATCTTAAATTTGAACTGATTGCTTTGCTCATAATTTTCCCTTTAAAAAATTTCTGCGAAGTCTTCAATGATCTTTCTTTTGTTTAAGTTTGCAACCTAACATTTTTCGAAGAGATTATACAGCCTTTAAACAAATTTACACGGCAGTACAGAACTGATAGGTCTAGCCTAAGCTTTTTTGTGATGAGTTTTATTAAAGCATGCAATACCACGCTTTAAAAATAGTAATTTGGAAGCGAATTGAAATTGCTATGTAGACTAAATTGAAATGGTATAGAACTTAATTGAAATACTTTTCACAATGAGAAAAGCTGTGGCGTGGTAACCTAAATAGTAAATTGAATTAGAACTCGGAATAAAGTCATATTACTTACCGGGAGCTGCATCTGTTATTTATGGCATATTTTAAAAGAAGCTCGAAAAAGGCGAAGAAACATTACCTTTGCCCTTTGTTGAGGACGATTCGAATTTCTTTTCATTTACTGATCATATGCCTCTTAAAGTCATTTAAATTCCGCAAAGATAATAAAGATCACTACAAGTTTACCATGCTGATTACGGACAACAGAAAAAGATGCTAGTAACTATTGCCAGTAAAGCGGTAGTTTTTTTCAAAGTTTTCACAACCGGATTTCCAGTATCCATGTGAGAATAATGTACGGAAACTTTTTACTGGTTATGAATACCGGAAGTGTTTGGCAAAATTTTTGTCACGTAAAAGCTTAGACTTTGCCTAAGAACTGATAAGTACGCTCACCATGTGTATATTTCTAACGGATGTTGAAATGTATTTTAAGGACTAATATGATTAATTTGCTAGAATGGGAAAAAAATTACGGGGACAATCATACTAAGTATCCTCTACCATCACAATTAAGTAGTTTTACAAACCCCATTGCAGGTTCCATACAATTTATTAGCTTTACAAAAAATTTTACACATAACAACCCATATTTCTTTATCGCATATTTTTTCTGCTTCACAAAATGCTACGTAATAATAAATTTAACGGGATCCACAGCTTCTCTAGTCTGCTAATATTGCTTCCCTTGACAGCTTTATTGTGCTTCTTTACACTTATTTTTGGCATCCTCTCATCACCATCAAAAGCGTCCACAGATACTCTCTATGGGATACCTCTTCGTGCATTAAATGGAAAAAATGCTTCAATGTCAAATTTCACTGATGATATAATGAAGGTACAAATTCACATGCTGCACTAATTTCTCCTTTTGATACTCATTTTTAAATTGCAAGTAAGTAGGTGCGATGGTGTAACCAGACAAATTATCATGTATGACATTTTTTCATGGACCGCATACTGAGGACAGCTCTTAAAAGTTACAATGTAGCTTCTTTATTCTGTTCGAATGATTGTACGCTTAAAAAGTGGCAAAATGCCCACCCCAATCATTTGTCGCTACTCAACTTGTAACATGGATGCTTTTGAACAGATTCAATTGAAGCGGGCAGAGTCCACATTTTTTTCAGGTGCAGTCTTTTCATCAAACCGCTTTTTATGTGAAATTCGTCAATCTACTAGTACGGCATTATGTGAAAAGGTAATTTTAGACTCATTTCGAAGTTAACGTCAAAAAGTGTTTTTTTATTGGTCTATTGCACGACGTTTAAGGTTTCTCAAGTTGAATATTTCAAAATGTGTAGATCTGTGAAAAACCAAGCAAAGTGCCACTTCAAAATATAGTCACCGAAGAGATGTTAGACCTAGACAAATTGGGTATTTCTTTTCCAATCACTGAGATACACCTAGAAAAAGGTTCTTCGGTTTTATTTAATATCACAACTATTGACGATCACGTATTTAAAATACAATGCAAAAGTGAAGTATCTGTAGCACCTCAAGCGAGCTGCTGCCACAAGGTAAATGGTTTTAGCATACTTTACTGGGATTTTCAGCTTAGCATAAACTTACTAATTCTATATTTTTAATCACGGCTAGAGTAACGATCAAATTGGACAGCGTTTTTTTGTTTGTTTCTCATTACCTGAATTAAAAAAAATACATTATGATAGGAAACATCCAAAAAAAATTGTAGTGGCATAGTCCACATGGAAAAGTGTATATTCCTTCCAAAATTCGTGTATAGCAACTGCACAAAAGAAATTCCTCCTGCAAAATACAATTGTACAAGTTCGGAAATCAGGATTGTGTGCGAATCCCTCGCTAAGGAAGTAGCAAATCCGCCATCTCATGTTAAAATAACGGTGGATGCGTTCAATCCGCATTCAAATTCAAGCGTACATCGACAGCTGAGAAGGTACTTCCTCGTACAGTAGCAAAAATGACCAGAAGACCATATTTTTGCAATTAACTACTTTTAGAATACTGTCGATTGTCTCTACTGCTGGTCAAAGCAATAACGAGAATCACTACCGTACATATTTTTGTAACAAAGAAATACAGGGGCGGGGAGGCGTAGACGCAGTAAGTTCCCGTTGCCACCAAGTATTAAATCACTCTCTTCAGATGTAGATACATGCTTCGGCTATAATTGCTTCAAAACACTTCCTGCAAAGCCAAAGTGTTATCAGAAAATATTCGAAATACCTAAAGTGTGTTTAACTGTAAGTTTGAATGATGCGTAAAGAAAAAAGCGATAATTATGGGTAATTTTGCCTCAACCTTACTAATTTCATCTATGCAGAATTCAACTGTAAAATCATTTCCGTGCAAAAAATTACAAAAAGAAAAGAAGTGTTTTCAACAACCAATTTTCAAAACAAGAACTTGCCAAGATGATAAATCAGCTATACTTAACAAGAAAAACAACTTTCCTACACATTGCCAAGTTGTAGAAGCCTCATTGTCATCAATGTTCGAGTATCTGGACTGGAATAGCACAAGCGCTACTCCTTCAATCAAGAATGAGCTATATCTACAACAAAACCTAGACGGTAACATGTTCATTTCTTACTCGAGTGGTATAAGGAATGTCACAGTAATGATTGGAAACGGGGAAACTTCGGAATGGGATTGCGAAGGGATGCTAGCTACGAGAAACACCGCGCCAACTATAAAAGTACTTCACTACTCAAAGAAGTCAATTGTGCAGCAGCAATCAAGTGAAAATATCTCATCAAGCAAAACAAATAGCAACAAAGAATCTAATAAAACAATATCTGATATCGCAGCTGCAGAGGTAAAAAAATTGTTGTAATAATCGAGTACAACCTTTGCTCTGCGAAATGTTCATTAATAGCAAATGAAAACTTTATATACAGGCAACACAGCATTCGCCCAGCAGGACTCCATCCAGGTTTTGCAAGCTGACAAAGATAGTTACTAAATGCAATGCTAAATAAAACGTCGTACAGCAAGGTTTGCTATACGATTACTAAATAAAATTCGCTTTTTTCGATAAGTTTTACTTTTTTCAATCAACAGCTTATCCTACTACAAGAGTGAAGAATTAATTGCATTTTAATAAACAATGTCAAATTTCAAACCATTGAAACAATAAAAAAATATATAACCAAGTGACTTTTGAATATTCACCCACCTGGTCAACATTTCTACTTGCGTTACAATGGCAGGTCAGAAAAAATAATGCGAGCTTTTTTGCAGCTATCTTGTAATTCTACTACAAAATATTTTCATGACTGCACTAGTTCATTCAACTGTTCTATAATTCTAAAGGCTATTGGTTCCAATTTCCACGCTTTCATATAATGTGGAGTGACATAGTAACAGTACAAATTAGAATAATTCTGCTCTATTTAGCAATGTTACAAAAGCAATGTAGATAAAGCTTCACGGCTCATAGCCTAACATATTTGTATATCGTTCAACAATAGCTCTAAACAAAGAGTGTATACTTTAAAAGTATTTCATACAACCTTTCTCAAAGAAAACGCATGACATTGTTTGTGTCAACATTTCTGCTTTGTCGTCAAATTGCTTTGCCGCACCAGTTTATCCACAAAATCAAAAGTAGCACGACAGCAAACCCAAGTTTCTCCTGGTTCATCACCACCAATAATTAACTACTCTTCTGCATTATCATCCTCTGAATACAGTCGTTAAACACGAATTAAGAAATAAACCTTAAGTGTAAGCGTGAGATAATATTTCACAATCACATTCCTATCCTTAACAGCGCAATCATACTGTAAGCACATCGCACGCACTGTATAATAGAAAAAATATATGCCAAAATACTCACGTTCCGATGCATTGTCTTTTAGCTCCTGACGTTTTCGTAACAACTCCGTATCATGATAGTATCGATCTAAAAATAGGAAATGCGGATGAGTGGGCATAAAATCTTCAAGGAGCCAGTGAGGGCCACGTTCCTGAGATTAGCATGGAATACAGCATATGTTATATTATATAATGAGGGCGAGTCTGTATCAGAACTGTAAAACATGATATAAATACCATATTTTGCTTTACATACTTTGCGTCGCCTATCCAGATACCGCGTAAACGGGTTAGTGTTCTCTGCACGATCTCGTTCTTTAGAGGCTTCCATCCATTCAATGGTGTACCGTTTTGGCCTCACACCTATATAAGAAGCACATCTAATTTCTTTGCTTAGAAGCAATCTATGTATAGCAAGCAGACGCACATTCGGTCTATATACAACACTTCACAAGTCTTGTTAATCTATGGTAATATGCTTAGTTTTACCGATACATCCCATGTTGGAGATAACGTAAGAAACAAAGTAGCAGAATATTCCAAATGGAATAACAGAGATAGCCAGAGGATAATTCAGAAGCCATGCTCTGTAAGCAATCAACAGGCAAGCTTTGAATAAGAATGGGGATGAAAACAGCTACGGAACAAATTCGAGCCATGGATAAAAGTACATGTTTATGATAATACTCCATGTTTATTATTCTTCATAAGATCAACTACTTTGAATGAGGAATAAGTTATAAAGTGTACCAATGAAGGTATAAAACATCACCACCATCTTTTATGCCTACGCTTTGTATGAAGCTACTTAAAGATATCTTTTTTCTCTTAAAATAAAAAGGAGTCATAAGGTCAGATTTAGGTTTTGCATATGCCTTTCATATACCAATGTTCCCAGTATTAGCTAGCACATCAAACTCGTACAACAGTTTTTACGTCTTTCTTAACAGCTCTCTGTTTTTCTACAAGTTGTTTTAACAGAAGTAAGCAGCATTTCTTGAAGCATAAACATCTACGGGCCAGTGATATCGTACAGGAGAGGGGGAAGGTCCCTTCCAAATTCTCCAAAGTAAACAGTATGGAAGACGCCAGCAGGCATTAAACTCCATCGTTCCCAATCATATTTGTGGTCATACACGGTTTGTGTTAATCTATATTTCTTGGGAGTTCCATCCGTGTTGAATTCACGCGGAGGAGGAGGTGGGATGTGGATATTCAGCGGCTGTGTGGCTATCTCTTTTCGAGCAATCCTCAGAAAAGGAAATGACGAACGTGGTATCAACGGCGAAAAGCCAGATAATACCATTTTTGAAATTACACCCATTTCAAATGCAATCCTATGAAACGGTAGCCAAGTGAAAGTAACAATGCGATAACAGAAAAAGAATAGATGAAAATGTGCAAAACACTCAGTAAGAGCTCTTTTGTGTCAGCAGAAACAAAACATTACTCTTTAGAGATAATGGAACGTAATTCTTTTAATCAGGTGTAGCGGCTGCACCATTATATTTCAACTGTTCTCGAACAGCAAACAAAGAAAAAAGCTATCGCACAAGTGCAATAAAAAAAACCACCCGAGATAACGGATGCTTCGCAAACTCAGTAGCAGCCGGCTTTCGGTGTAACGTTACTCCTCCCGGTAACAACATACTTTTGTTTCGTAAATACTACAATTTTTATTAAAATGCCACTGGATACAGCAAATGTTTACATAGATAATGTCTCATCAACAAAAATGCGCTACGAATCTTTTAAGTTTGTGTGTTACATTAGCAAGTGCAGACTTTTCGAAACTATTTTAAATCAACTTCAGTTTACAGTTGAAAGTGAAGTTTGTTTATATCTGGTTTTGCTAATTTTCTGTAGAAAAAAGTTTTAAAAGTCAAATAATCCAAGCAGTGGATAAAAACGATGGAATCTTGATTTTATTAAATCTATCAGCGGTACTTCAATACAAAAATATCTCCAAAGTTAACGCATGGACAGGTTTTGGAAATTTGTAATAAATACAAATGGATGTAGAATACTAAAAACTTTCTTTATTAGAAACAGCTTTAAAAAAAATGCCATTGACAAGCTATGCGTAAAACTAAACGCGTTGCTGCATGAAAAAAGAAAAACTGGAAATTTGATAATATTGTGATAAGTTGAACAAAATCCTTGCTCTGTTGTAATTGTCCTTTCGAAGTAGTTAAAATGCTTCTTTTTAGTTAATGAGAAAAGTGATTTAGTTGTTAATTAGTCAAGTGAAAGAAAAGAGGTATGTGAAATTTTCTAACGAAATACTGAAACTTTGTAAACGGTTGATTTTTAAATTCTATATGATTGGTTAAAGGACGGCTATCTTTTGATTGCGGCTATCTAATGTTCTAAATGACTCATTTGAGAGTTAATCATAAATATATTGATAAGTTAATAATTGTTTTGAGAGTGTGGGTATACTTATCAGAGTAGGTATGTCTCACTAGTTCATTCGTTAACTGAATTTATAATCTTTCTACCATAAGAGAAATAAGAACAAAAAATGTATGAGCTATAAAGCTTTTCATCATTTGAGCGCATTGCTAACTATATTTAAAATTTTAAGACTTTACTAGTTTCAAATGAAGCCTCGTGTAGAACCTCTATTCATTTTCACTACTTCCACACAGCCAATTTATGTCTGACATGCTTTAGTTAGTTTCTCTTTTTCCGGTTATGATCACAACGAAAAACAAGATAAAGTACCGTCAATGAATCACAAGTTCATACTGATGTGCCCGGACAATTAAGGCACAAATTAGTATCGGGGAAAGCAATATTGCGAGCAAGCGCGAGTTAAGATTATGTCACCTATAGTGGATGCTAAACATCAACTGAAGTTAACATGGATTCAAGAAGAAGAAGATATACTTACTTTTTTAACTTTTTGTTTTTAATCTTTTTCCAATTAGATTTCTCTTTGCTGAAGCGTTTACCTTTTACAAAGTTGTTTATCTTGTTTTGCTGAATTCTTTCGCTACTATAGTTTTAACTACAAGTTTTCGTTCTGATAACTTTTCTTAGTTGTTACATTGCGTAACCTTTTCGTTTTCTTTTGTTTATTGAGTTGCGGTTGGCTTTCACGGTAATGAGCGTTGGTGGAGCTTTTACGAACCAACAAATTCTTTTATTTACATAACTAATATCTTCATAGTTGAGCTTTTTCTATAATCTAAAATTCTAATTTAGTTGCTAGTAATCATTTGTTTTCGGGCAATGGTATTTCTGAAACCGTGCTAAGTACTAGGTATATCACATACCACGCCTTCTGCTTTGTGCTATCAAAGTGTGCATACCTTTGAGAACCCGCATTTCCACTCCGCATTGAGCTTCAACTCGTCCTCTCTCATAAATAAACAATAACATACTACATTGATAAGCTATTTTTAATAAATTTACATCTATCTTTGGAAAGATCTACTTACCAATAGTATAACAACTACACAACAACAAAGTACACACCAACAAAGTACACACCAACCCATTCTCAGTAAAATGTGTGTATAACACATAGGTTAGACGCTATTGATATACCCGGGTACTTAACGCGGCTTCAGAGATCGTATCGCTCGAAAGCAAATGATAACTAGAAACTTAATTTTAATATTAATCTATAGACAAAATTTATCTAAGTAGACGTTAGGATCAAAAGAAAAGATTTTGTAGGTTCGTAAGAACTCCACCGACGCTCATTACCGTGAAAGCCAACCGCAACTCAATAAACAAAAGAAAACGAAAAGGTTACGCAATGTAACAACTAAGAAAAGTTATCAGAACGAAAACTTGTAGTAAAAACTATAGAAGCGAAAGAATTCAGCAAAACAAGATAAACAACTTTGTAAAAGGTAAACGCTTCAGCAAAGAGAAATCTAATTGGAAAAAGAATAAAAACAGAGTGTATCAAATTATATATAGTGAAAAGTCCTATCTATCTTCTTCTTGAATCCATGTCAACTTCCAATCATGTTCATCTTTCGTTATCGTTGATCCAATCTTAACTTGCGCTTGCTCGCCTTATTGCTTTCCCCGATATCGTAGTTTATGCCTAGATAGTCCGGGCATATCAGCTATCACATCTCTACAACATTCCAGCTAGTCACTTCATCATCATCTACTTTCATTTATATTTTCAAGCTTATGTTTACCAAGAAACATGTATTATACGAAGATGATAAAATATGTAGAATATATTAACTACTGAAACTTCTTTCTATTCCTAGAACCTGTGTAATTTAACTAGCGCTTGTCTCTTGGTGCGTGATATGCGCCGACGCTTCAACTTACAAATATTGAACGGGGAAAGCAACAAAGACTTAAAGAGCACAATTCAGATTTTTGAAAGAGAATTAATTTTTTGATTATTGACTACTTTACTTTTGTATTGATGACGAGAAATTTTTAATATATTATTCGACTTAGGAAAATCTATTCGTTTTACGATTCTTGTCATTGTTAAACATTTCGAAGTGCGGTTGGCTTTCACGATTAGAGAGCGTAGGTGGAGCTCCTAATGATATTTCAATCTTTTATTCACAGTTAACTTTGAACGTGTAACTTAAATTTTTTCTAAACATTCGCTCGAGGGCGATTTAAAAGTCTTTCGATTTATTAAGTCTGGGACATAACAGTGCGTAGTGTAATCATACGAAATTTCTACATCTTTTTTATTCTTTAAACCTGCCCACAAGTTTCTAACTACACCATTAAGCGATCTAGTTTTGATGTTTTACAAATTTTCCCTGCACGAGTTTAACTACCGTGGAGTAACTAAAGGAGATAATAACAAGGCCACTAATTCATTCAATAGTCTTTATGTTTCAAAAGAAACATAAAGAGAAACTGTTCATACCATCCAAAAAAACAATAGGTTTTGCTGCGCACATTTTATAATTTTATGTAGTATTGTATTGCTCAAATAAAAATATTTTTACTGCTACTTATAACTAGTTTATTGATGAGAAGGCAAACTATTTGTATTTTTTTTTAATTTAGGACATCATTTATCCCACTATTTTTAAACATTTGCTATCTAACATGTTGTATTTGGCAAATAAATATAGTGGGTAGCTTCAATAATACAAATAAAAACACAGAGATTCCCTAACCAATTATGTTGTATGATTACATAAGTAATAAAATTCATCAAAAACATGACACAACAACGAGCCTTTTTTACAAATAATTAAAACGCGATTGTGCTTTTCCCAAACAATAATGTGAGAAGTGTTTAAACTCCGTATTTTCGTGCGTCTACGCTTTGTGTTCACAATGGAATATTAGTTTGATACATTAATTAAATTTATGAAATTTATCTGGCTTCTTCTGGGGCTTTTGAAAAGTACAAATTTCTTCCTGATTGAAGAAGTTAAATACGTATTGTGAATTTTAATAGACAAGTGCATTGCCCCAACTATAAGTTTATATGCCTGAAAATAATAATTACAAAAGTAATTAAAGAGCGTATACTTTTGCAAAGTTATATACCTAACTCGATGCAATACTCTATCAATCTTATCATGATACGATGAGTGAAATTATGTTAGCAACAATGCGTTCCAAGATTAATCAAAGAGAAAGCACTTATCATAGAAGCTTTCCAGAACGGCGCATGATTTGCAGTCTTTTGAAGCACGAACTTCGCTGTTCAATAAAGGGGAGGCTCTGCTGTCTGTTACGGCAGAGTTGTGGAGTGGAAACTAGCTCATCTGACTTGGCGTGTCTGACAGGAACAGTCGCCAGGAAAGGACAGATGTCACACACAGAAATATCCTCACAGCTACACGTAAGTGATGTTGAAGAAAAGAAATGAGTTGTTGATGATTCCAAACTCTCGGGATCACCACTGGGAGACACCAGTAATCACTGTTGTAGAAAAGCAAAAGTTTCAAAAGAAAAATCTTCTGAGGAGTGATGAGTGGAAGCAAGAACCAACGAAAGCGTTCCACCCTTTAATAGCAAATGATATTACAGTTGCAGCCTTGCCGCGAATCAGCAAGTTGAAACTATATAGAAATGATGCGAAAAATTTGAAAACTTTAAAAATTCAATTACACCTCCCATAATTAACTTAGGCATCAAACACATTCAAATAATCATTTCTGTAACAATGAACAAAAAGTGATGCTGAGTGAAGCCTGAATAAGTCTGAAGTAAGACATAAATTTTTGAAATATTGACGGAGTAGTGTCACCGATATAGAAAACAATAGCCTATATTATTGAAGCGCTCAACTTAGTGCTGTATAACAAAATAGGGACTCTACAATAAGTTAAAAGTACACGATATGTTAAAAGAGAGTCTAAATATGTCTGCAATAAATGTTCAAATAAAGTAGGGCTGTGACGTTGCGTGACGCCTCAGTGATTTTGCAAGAGAAATACACAGAAATCACGCCTATTATATATTTTTTTAAACGAATTCGATGCCTCAAAGGATTGACATAATAACAAGTTTGCAAAACAAGCAAACATAATGAAAATTAAAGCAACTAACAAATCAAAACGAATCATGAAAAGGAACTCAACTCTTGTAAATTGACGCGCTTGCACCAAATAAAAATTATCTTATAGCAACCTAAAAGTAAGATGTAACAAACCGTATAACTCCTTTCTAATAATCAAACTTAAATTGATATTGTTGAAGTATTGAATTATGGCATTTTAGAGCTGAAACAAATCTATCCTTATTGAAATTGAACTGTTATGCTTGCTACCATTAACCTCGTTGAAACTATTCTTGCTGACAAATTTTAACAAAGAAAATCGTAAACTATAACAATTATTCATGAAACCTGTTGCCATACGTAGTAAAAAGAAGTATACAAGCCTCAGATATAGGGAAGATAAGACACTTGAGCAAAGGTTCTATTCACGTACTCACGGTTTTTCATAACATTAAATGGAAACTAAAGTAAAAATTGAAGTAACATAAAGTAGGAGTTTCCTACTGTACTATTTTTTGTCATTTTTGCTATCCCTTCTTTTCGTTTTTATTTCATAATATGTTGTAAAATCTATACAGAATAGCATGTGTCAAGGTAATTACAGTTGAAAAAATCTTTTCACTGACAAGTTTTTACCACAATTTATACCAAATTCCTTCCAATAAAATCAATGCTCTAATTACTTGAAGAACCGATTTTCTATTTTCGGTCACAGCTATTGTAAGAAGTGCCAATACACCAGCGCTGGATTCATCCATTTTTTATTTTCTTATAACTTTTTCCCCTACTTATTAAATTGATATATTTCAATTTTAGTACTTCCTCCCAGGCATTTTAACGTGTACAGAAATTGATTCAATTGTTTATTTTATCTCCTTTATATAAAGAATGCACTTATTTTAAATTCACTCGAAAAGGTAAACACTGTAAACAGAAAGCCTTGAACCCGTTGATGCCACTATTTAATTCCTTATTGAGTTCTGTTTTTTATATTATAAATTGACATTTAAATTATTGAAAGAGTATTGATGATTTGTATTCTTAACGAGAATAATCTGTATATATAAAAAAAAGCAAGGAAATGGTTCTTGGAGTACGACTTGGAATAATAATTATTATTCTATCATTAATTTAAATAGAAGTTTGCTAAAATCTACTGTGGAGAAATTAGAGTCGAATTTCAAAAATCTGAAGCATAATCTCCTAATCTTTAAAGGTCTTTTGCACACAATGGTACAAATAAAAAAAGATATAAACAACCTTACTTGTAATGAGAATATGCAGCAAGGTTTTTGCTTTTTAGCTGAATTATCATTTTGTTGTTGCACAAAAAATAGAATAAATTATTAGGTATTCACCGAAACAGAAAAGCGATAAAATTTTTGTTGACTTATATTATAAGTTTTGCAAACATTTTCTAAATTCATTTTGTATTTTTATGGCCAACTTCGTTAAAATGAAGTCACCACATTATTCAAAAGCAACCAATACTATGCTAACAAAAGTTTCGTATCCGAGAATACCCAGTTCTAACGAATACAAAACGGTTCCGAGAGTTGACCTGAAATTTTAAAAGAGGATTAGCTATAAATAACGATATGAGGTACTAATTTCATTGGAATTTTTGAAAATCCAAGTTTTATAAAACTCATTTTCATAAGTGACATTGCAAAAACTTTAAATCAAATAATATTTTATAAAAATCCATACCTATATGCACATTTTATTCGGAAAAGCTAGTGAGATTAAATTTACGAACAGCTAGGGTTCATTTAAGAGCAGAAAATTTACTAACGTGTATGGCGTGAGTGATAAAAATAAAATAAGAATAATGCCAATAAAAAGACACATTAGCCAGAAGCTTGTGATAACCGAAATTTTCCCAGTTCGATTTCCAGCAGTACCTCAAAACATGAAACATGGTATTGTAAAGTCAACTATTAGTAAGGATACTTATATAGTAAAACAATAATTTTTGAGGTCATTGCAATGTTGTTTCCATGAATGAAAGAGTTGATTATGAACATACTTTTGGGACTGCAACAATTCACATATTTCCACATCATATTTTACAACTCAGTTGGGATTTCTTACCTAAAAAGAATCGTACTTGTTGGAGTATCCAAAAAAAGCAAAGCGAAAAAAAGCGAAAAGCAAAAAATCGAGCGGGGAATTTCATAGAAGTTCCTGTAATTCATTTCTAGTAAGCTGTTTTGGTCAAACTAGATAAACTTTTTTTGTATGTCTTTGAATTGATGCATAAAATTATACTGCTAACCAGCCCATTTTGAAGTAGTTGTATACAATCGAATTTGTATATCTCCAAATTAATATGCATTTGCATTCCTAGCTAGAATATATTTTTGTCACTTTACCTTTGAAAAGGCCCTCTATAAATTGGATCAGTAGTAATACATTGGTATAAAGAGAATCTAAGAACAGAGCTACTTCCAAAGACAAGGAAGGAGAAAACCTTTTTTGAAGTTTTTCACTCATTGTGAAATAAAATGTTAAAGAGTTACATTATTTTTGGGCATCTTTTTAATTTCCTGATCTTTTCTAGCTCTAGTCTGAATTAGCATAAATACAGCAAAATGATAATCTTTTTTGGTTTCTGAGTGAATAACTGTGAAAAGATCATTAAATAAATCCACAAAACTAACTATTGTTTGATGTGCCAGGACATTAGTGCCTTGCGGTCGACTTTCACGAGTACGGGGCATTGGCGGAGCTCATTACGAACTTTGTAGTTTTGTTAAACTCATTTTTAATTTAAGCTTTAACTTTCTCCAAAATACCTTAACTTAGATTTGCTAGTTTTAAGTTTGCTTTCGAGCAATAAAGTTTCTGGATCCGCGTTAGCTTCCGGACATAGCATTGTTAAAAAGATCAGCTTTGATACAAATTAGGACAATCACTACTTTTTCAATCCAAATGAATCTATTCAGATCTGAAAAATTATATTTTTAAAAATTATACGGAAAGTGGATCACAATTCCCATTTTGTAAATCACTAAATTCTATGATATTAGCCTAAATAATTTCCCAAATTGCAAATACCATTATTGAATGGCATTTCAAGTCTTTAGAAATTGTATGTAGTCTCAGCAGAAAATTTATACGCTAATGATTATTTCAAAACTCACTAAAGCAGTTTAACGTTTTCACTCGTGTACTTTCCTTCTCACTCTGTACCCCTACAATGGTGCAGAAAGCACAACTGTTTAAGTTATATTTGTTATGATATATCTCTGCGCACTTATAGCAAATACAATCAATAAAAATAGAAGGAAAATTAAGCTGGTGCTGTACTATTACTAATTGAGAGTATAGTTCCGCGAATGCGATTGATGAAGGGGTAATGATATGCGTACGAAATTTCTATTCGTTGCATAAAATTATAGCAAATACGATTCAAGAACGTGCAACATCAAACTTAACAAGAAGGGTATCACAAAGGACGCTCGTTATTCTTAATGGGAAACTTTTTTCCATTCTTCATGAAAGAAGACAGCTGGAACCATAATTTTTGACAATTTTATTCATGAAGATTGTTGGTATATAGTACATTGACCTTAACGGTTTTTAAGAATCTGGGGATGATAGCTTTACAGAAGAAAATCTGCTTCTTTAGGTAAAAAAATGGATGTTAAATTGAAGTGATGCATGGGACAAGTAGTAGAGGTAAGAGAAAGTAATGTATAGAGTTTAAAAGAAATGGGGCGTAGTAGCATTACCGGAGTACCTCTAGCTAGCATTGCTTGGAGCTAGAACAGTAGGGAAAAGAACGATTTTTTGATAAATTGTCAAAAGCAATCAATCACCGCAGCTGAGAACAGAAAATATACCCCTGAAATGTGGGCATAAGAGCATGTAATTTATCAGCTTGAATGTTCGCGTCAGAGTAAGCATGAGTTGCAACAATGACACAGCAATCAATGGCTTTATCGACGTAAAGATGAAGGCAGAGCAGCAGCAACCCTCGCTCTTCAGGCAAACGGATGAATTGAGCGTTCATGCACAAAGCGATGGCGCTTTCATTTTTGCAGTGAGCACACAGACACTTCAACACGGCACGCTTACTTTGTTCGTAGTGAAAACTTTGCGCCATACTTGTTGAGGGCATGACTTAGGGTTTAAACATGTTTGTAGACGAAGTATGAATTAAGTGTAGCCTAACCTCGGGATGAGAAAGGTTGTATCTGATT
>JADAQX010000691.1:0-27890 GCA_015476325.1 Cardiosporidium cionae
CTCCTCCCCTCTCTTTCTCTCCTCTCTTTCTCCCCTCTCCTCTCCTTCCACTCCTCTCCTCTCTTTCTCTCCTCTCCTCTCCTTCAACTCCTCTCCTTCAACTCCTCTCCTCTCTTTCTCTCCTCTCTTTCTCTCTCTCCTCTCCTTCAACTCCTCTCCTCTCCTTCAACTCCTCTCCTCTCTTTCTCTCCTCTCCTCTCTTTCTCTCTCTCCTCTCCTTCAACTCCTCTCCTCTCTTTCTCTCCTCTCTTTCTCTCCTCTCCTCTCTTTCTCTCCTCTCTTTCTCTCCTCTCCTCTCCTTCAACTCCTCTCCTTCAACTCCTCTCCTCTCTTTCTCTCCTCTCCTCTCCTCTCTTCCTCTCCTCTTCTTCTCTCCTCTCCTTTCTTAAAAGAGTTTATAGATGTTTAATTCTACATGAGATAAACGGATAGCTCGCATTGTTTGATAAATACTTTCTTGTAGTAAATCTGAGCCTGTCAATCGCCATCGACGTGAGACACCTGCCGTATCAATTAATCGAATGGCTGTACGATGAAATTTCCATTTAATATCAACAGCTTCTGTAGTTGTTCCTTCTATAGGAGAGACAGTTAGACGTTCTTTCTTTAGTAATGCATTGATAAGTGTGGATTTTCCAACATTGGGTCGACCAATCACACAAATAGAAAGAGGTTCAACAGAGTGTGCCTTGGAATCAAAAAAAAAATTAAATAAAAAAAGTAGAGAAGAAGAGGATGGCAGGAAATTAAAAATAAAATAAATAGAGAGAAGAAGAGGATGGCAGGAAATTAAAAATAAAAATAAAATAAATAGAGAGAAGAAGAGGATGGCAGGAAATTAAAAATAAAATAAATAGAGAGAAGAAGAGGATGGCAGGAAATTAAAAATTAAATTTAAAAAAAATAGAAAAAACAGATAAGAGAAATATGAGAGAGAATAAAAACAAATATATACCAAAGTAAATATAACCATAAAAGAATTCAGTTTATTTAAACATTTATTTTTACAGGTTTTATTTTGGAAAGTAAATGTAAATCTTCTTCATTCTGAGAGGCCTCTATTTTGTTTTTTTCAATGTTCAAACCATACGTTTCTTCCTCTACTATAGAATTTATAGAAGAGGAAGAAAGAGAGATATTTTCTTGAGTTTTTTCTACTCTTGTCTTCAGTGTTTCATCGTCTGTCTCCTCCCACTGTAAGTACACTGGAGGTGTAGGTGGAGAAGAGGATTGAAATGGAAAGAGAGAAGAGGAATCAAAAGAAGTTAAAGTTTTTCCACTAATACGAGATAAACCTTCCAACCAAGTTGCTTGAGCAGAAGAAATAGTAGGAGAATGCATCCTTAAAGTTGCATCTACTTTGGTTTGTAACCATGTCGTTTCATCCATCTAGAAATAAAAAATAATTATAAAGATTTATAATAGGAGGGGCAGAAAAATATAATTTATGAGAAATATAATTTTTTAAATATAATAGACTGTTAGAAAAGGAAAAATTTCAATCAAATTGAGATAAAATTTGGATATATATAAAAAAATATTAAAAATAATTAAATTTCAAAAAAAAAATATTAAAGACGGGATCCTAAATTTTTGCTTTTAATTCTCCCTATTATCCCTCTTTCTCTCTATTTTAATAATTTAAAAAAAATAAATAAACTGTAAGAACAGAAGTAGTTTATATAAATATATTTTTTCTAAACTCAGACATTTGTCTGTTCTTCATATGTATTCAAAGTTTCATCTATAGAAGAAGAAGAAGTAGGAGAAGATATTTTGATTTCCCATTGATCTATAGCTGAAGAAATATACTCATAGAGTTCTTCAGAAACCTGAAAATAAAAAATTATTCACAAAATCGATAGAGAATTTCATTATATAAAAAATAAAAAATTAATTGATAATAAATAAATCAAACTTTATAAACTATAAAGTGTTTGTTTATCCTCCTCCAAGTGATTTTTTTCTTTTCTTTTCTTCACAAAAAGCAAAGAATTTGTTATTCTTGTAAATAAAACAAAAGAAATATATTTGCATACATGAGAATCATAAAGAGAGAGAAGAATAGGATCTCCCAACTGTAAAGCATAACTATCAGCTATAAAGGAATCGATTGAGACGGTTTCCGTTTTCGTAAGGAGAAGAAGAAGAGGTGGAATTCTGGAAGGTTTTATCTAAAATAAATTCACAGAAAAATGCTTATAAAGTATGTAAAAAAATAAATATCTCAATATGTAGAGTTTTTTCTTTTCAATGTATCTAAATCTATCATCAAATACTATTTGAAGGAGGAGAAATTGTACAAGAGATTCTCTTTTCCTTGTATCCCATTTCTTTGATTTTTTTTAACTTTATATTTTTTCTTTGGAATTGATTTGTGGTGTTTTATTTTTTATTTTTTATTTTTTTTCCACTTCTACTTCTGCTTCTTCCACTTCTACTATTTCTTCTTAATCTTCCACTTCTACTATTTCTTCTTAATCTTCCACTTCTACTATTTCTTCTTAATCTTCCACTTCTACTTCTTCCACTTCTGCTTCTTCTTAATCTTTTTATTCTTCTTCTTCCATTTCCATTTCCATTTCTTCTATTTCTTCTTAATCTTCTCCTTCCATTTCCACTTCTTCTACTTCTTCTTAATCTTTTCACTTCATAATTTTTCAACAACCTTCCTCTGTAAAATTTCCTCACAGGGAGTATAAATAAAAGAAAGCCAATATAAGGAATTCTTTCTCTTTCTATAGTTAACAAATATTCTTTATAAAAAATATATAAAAAGTTCAAGTTCTTATATTTAATAAAAATAAAATAAGGAAACATGCATAGAGAAAGAAGAAAAGAAAATTTTTAAAATAAAAAACTTAAAAATACTCTATAAATATATATCTTTACCATTGTTTGAAGAGGGAGATGAAGATTATCCATGGAATGTGTTTTAGAGAGTGGAAATATATTAACTTCTTCAATTAAATTTTTAAAAACATCTGCAATGACTTCATCCAAACGTGTGACACCTTTGTTTGCATCCACAAGAAATAAAATTAATTGAGACCCTTCAATGGCAGTTAAAATCTATATATATTGAAAAAATAACGTCTATATAAAACAAAATGTATAAATATTTCTATATACAAGGAAATTAATGGAATAAAACGCATTCTATCCATTAAAAAATACAAATATTTCACTCTAAAATGAAATGGAGTATATAAAATTTTCTCTAATCAAAAATATATACAAATTCAGTATCCTTAGACCTTATCTTGTGTACTTCTCTTCATTTTTATATCCATTTTAATTGTATATTACTTGCGTTTTTATAGCCAGACGCTCCTCTGAGAAGGATCTACTTTGATTCTCAGATACAATCCCAGGAGTATCTCTGAGTAATAAATGTTGCTTGCCTACTACAGCAATAGCTTCTCTTCTATCCCTGAAATAGAAGGGATATTTATATAATTTATAAAATTAAAAAAGTAAGAGTTGTAGGCATGTTTGATAGGAAACATTTAATTTTTTTAACAATTTATATTCATCTTTTTCTCAATCCTTCTCATGGTATTTCTCATGCAGGGAAGTACTCCGTATACTCTGTGATATCCCCTCTTTTCTATCCCCTTCAATAGCTGTTTCTCTCGCATTTTCATACATTTTTGCTGTTAGTTTCCACTCGTGTTTACAAACTCTTCTTCTCTCTTCACCTTGTAGAACCTGCCATAGGAGAAATAATAGCTTTGAAGCTACCAATGGGTAATTTTGTTCCAGAGAGTAAAGCATTGAAAAGCGTAGACTTCCCTACATTCGGTTGTCCAATAATAGTCACAGGAAAAGGAATACACTAAGAGAAACACAATGAGAGAATGTGAGACAGGAAAAAAATAAAAATATAGGGAGCAAGGATTTCTTTTTTAACCATCGCCTTCGTCATTCCTATAAAAAATTCGCTTCGTCTCATGGTTTATCCGTAAATTCTATAATTCCACTCACACATATCGTTTTGTATGAAAAAACGCCACTCTACAGCATGGGATGTGATTGCTCTTTGAAACATCGCCTGGTTATTCAAAAGGTATTAAAAATAGATAATTCTTGCCGTAGTTTTACACTTTTTTATCCCTTGAAAATAGAAGAAGCGTGCATTAAGAGTGAACCAAGTATTGCATGGGCAGCTAATGTGATGTGGTTGCTTTATTCGTGTGGGTATTTAGGTGCTTTGTAGCATACAGCGCATTCTGTTTCATGGGGGAAAATTTTTTTTTTAGATGCACTTATTTACTGAGGCAGGTGCGGTTTTAACTTGAAATTTGCTACCCCTCAATCTTCTTTGAAATATTATACACATCATATGCACATCTTCCTCCTTTCTAAAGACACATAGGAAATAAAAAAGGGAGAAACGTGCGGGGAGGTGATAGGAAGTTCTTTTCAATTTAGTGAAGATAGTACTTTAGTTTTTACAATGATATTACGGCATGCACGATTCGCAATGTCAGAAAAGGAAAAAGTAAAAGAAGGGGAATTTGTGAGATTAATGGTCAAATTATCCTACATTGGGATCAGCCACACGTTGAGTCCTGCGACGTACTGCAAACGGAATTGCTTTTGAAAACCAACATCGTGATAAATTGCTTGGCATCCAGCAGCCGGATCTTCCTGCTGCATACCTTTGGAATACCACAGTTGTATTATAAAACCCAGAAATTTTATAGGCAGCAGTGATCATATCCCACTGAAACCACATTATTATCTCAGAAGTCAATAAGAGATAACATTACAAAATAGAGGAATACTGCCGCGGGAACATAGTATTACTGCATCCATTTCTTTGGCTTGAGATGTTAGTTTTGTGCTTCCTTTCTTCTGATCAAAAGTTTGATAAGGGAAATTTCTTAGTATAGAAAAAGCAGCGAGAAGCAACGAAGAAATAGCAACGGAACATGATGAGCAAAAGATTCATCCCTTGAACCAAAAATAACAGCGAATCAAGTGCGGATGTTTGTTCCTCTGCTAATAAATCCGCTCGCTTCGCTCGGAATTCACAGTACGTTCATCAAATAAGAAAGAATAGAGAAAGGAAACAAGAATACTTCTGATTCTTACCTAGGCTAATCTGTAAATTGAATACATGACATATTGCTAAGTAGTACATGATTAAAGGAAAATAACGAAGGGGCGTGCAACCTGCGATATATTCAAAAATAGAATTGAGACGCGTGACGTTTTGATTTATCTTCCAAAAGTTATCAAATGGGTTTTTTATCGTTTTTAAATTTCGTTACATTATTTGCTAAAATATTTTCAGCTGTTGTTTTTCTGAAAGATTTCCAATAAAAAATAATACTTTATTACATGTTATTCTCGCTTTCTTTTCTTTCTTGAGGCGAAAAAAACAGCGAGCGCTTTGATTCTCTAGAGAACACGGCATGCTAAGATTATCAAATTTTCTTTTATTTTGCTTTTCTAACAAGACGGAATGAAAATGCGTTGAAGCCTACATGCATATTGCAGCCAATACTCTTTTTAATGGCAGCGCAACATACACCTGAAAAACTACAAAAAATGCATGTCAGGAAAATCGTGTTGATAGTGTTCAGTATGCACTGGACCTTGTATGCGTGAGCATTCGTAAAGTGAAGAAAACTAGTTTTTCGTATAACGAAGCAAGTTCAGTTAGCAAAAACTATTCTCGCTATGATTTTCTAGGAACAGTGGCTCGACTGCTAGCGTAGTATAAAAAAATTTAGTATATTAATGTATGTACTACTTCTCTTAAAACAAAGAGTAGCAACCATAATGCAAAGCTTGTTTTAAAGAGGAATAAAGTGAAAGCTAACGCAAGACTTCAAACATCATAATTTTTGATGTATTGAAGAAATGTTTTACATATGAAAACTTTTAATTATATTTGCTGAAGCGGTTACTCAAACATTGAAAAGATATTATTTATTTTGCCTATCAAAGTAACTTGACTAATCCACGTTCATTCATTTCAAATAGGTTTTGTGAGCCATATTACGCTCTGCACAACGTTACTACAGGCAAGAAAGAAATAGGGCAAAATACGTTACAAGCAACGCTACTAAAAACAAGAAAAAATGAGCAGTTATTTCTACAAACTAAATGCAGCTTTACGTTTCCGAATTTAGAAGAAAAGCATTTCAAAGTATATATTTGATCTATAATTAAGTTTTTTACTATCGAACATGAAGTAAAACTTATTAAAATATAGGTAAGAGCAATACTAACATAGGATTAATAATCCATGTGCATACAATTTTGATCCTCTCCTAAAAAGCATTTTGGGAGGGAATTCTGTTTTAGGTCTTTACCACAGGAGTTCGGAGTTGGCAAATAAACCTGAAAATAATACACGCAGAATTTTCCTAGAAGTGCACCCAGAGTTCGCACAGAAAGGTTATGCAAGCGAAAGTTAGAAGCAATTCTACTCAGAAAATCTCCAGAGGTTGCTTATTGGACGTTACCTACTTCCTTACTTATTCTTTAGAGTCTACAAAATAAATATGCCTTATTAGAGCAATCGAATGCTAACCGCTAAACACAGCGTAAGAATTTTGTCCGCAACAAAAAAAAGTACAACTTAGAAATTGATCCCATTGCTTTCATAACTCATTCTTTACACACTACTGAATCTAAGTTTGGGCTTAAGCCAACGAATCTGTCAACGACCTATGAACTTCAGTATTTCTTTCCAGGGTGCAGCGGTTCACATACTCTTGAAATTACAAGAAAATTAAAAAATTCTACAAAAAGGAAAAACTTGCGGCTATTTTAAATAATTTGGAAACATAGAATCAACCCTGAATGATTCACTCTATTTGTGTTCATTTTGACTAGTGCAGATATCTTTTTTTTATTGTGAAAACGAGTCCGACGAAGCAACAGCACACATGTGAGTGGAAGCGCCGCATGCACACATGCAGGACCATTTCATTCTGTACTTGAGTAAGCATGCAGCCATGGATAATGACTTGGGTGTAAAAATCACTACGGTGAAGCATATGCATGCCATATTAGCAGCTTCTCATAGTTCTGTCCTAAAATATCCCTAGATATCGCGGTATTCAATACAAAAGAAGTTCGATTTCGATTTAGAGTAGGATAGCGCATTCAGTGGCTTTCTGATACAGTAATTCAAACGAATGCCATGACTTTTGACCGCGCATGATATCTACAGCTGCATCTCACTAAGATATAAAATTAAATATTGCGAGCTACTTAATGCAATGTAGCTAAAATGAATGAGAGCAGCAATAATAGTCCTAAAAATTTTATTTTACAAAAAATAACACCGAACGTAAATAGCGTGTTTCTGGAAGAGCTGCGTGACTTGGATGATCACATGAAATGTTTCCTTCTTGTAGTATTACAGCAGAACGTCCAGCGGAAGCAAGCCCTCTGAAAAAGTAAGAAGAGTGCATTGTAAGCGTTTGTTGCAAGCAACCCTTTGTAGCATACCCCAAAAACAGTAAGGAAAAAAACTAAGTTGTGTGCAGTGTGAGAACATTATAAAAAACGATGCTCAAATTTTAAATCTATCTCCACAAAGAAAAGCCATAGACCAAGAGAAAATCAGTGTCTTTTTCTTAACCCTTGATAAATTGACGGCGGAAAAAGAAGGAAACATGCACCTCCTTAAATTATACATCCACAAAAGACATTGACCTAGAAAATTTTGAAAAAATAGGATCGTACGTAATGCGTCAATTTTTTCATCACCTTCCAAAATAAGCAACTTTCACGCTGTGTACATTACTTTCTTCGCAAGTAACGAATAATCAACGTTTAAAAATAATAAAATTTCAATCGCCAAGACAAGCAGGGAAGTGTGCATTTGCTAAAAGAACGTTCTTGAAATCCAGCAATGCTCAAAAACATACATTCGCGTGGAATCCACAATATCTTCTAATGATAGACAACTAGAGCAAGAAGCCATGAACAACAATCCGCTAGGAGATAATAAATTAGCTGCCTGTTTACAAACAATGAGAACGAGCAAATTTAAACACAAGGCTTTATACGAGTAAAGAAATAGTACAAGTATCGCCACAAAGCAGGGAGAAGCTTTTTTATACTAGGAAAGAAGATAAAAATCAGCACTTTTAAAATGCCATGCATACATACATCAAGTAGTTTATAAATTTTCAGTGTTTCCATAAAACATTTAATTATATAGAAAATCACTTCAAAATTAAAAGCGGCAAGGTTATGTCATCTGTATTTACATACAATTTTCTCTTTCCTATGTTAAAAGAATTGCATAAAGCTTCTAATTTTTTATATCATTTGCAAACTTTTTTTCTGTCTTCTAATTGTAAATTTCATTACTTTGTGTACCAACTTTTGTATTTTCCCCTCAAGCACTCATTTTTTTATTTTTTTAATACTAAGATCAATACTTTGTTCCGCTAAAGTTCTGTATGCATGGGTACATCGCCACACGACTTTCCATGCAACTCATTATAAAATTTCATCGACGTAGACGTGTAGACATGCGAGAGTATGAACAGAGCCATACAAACACTAAAAAGAGATCTACAAAACTTTATTGCAAATTGTATCCGTATAGTCTCAACGAACAATCACCTGAGAAGCTAACTGTATGTATATCCGCAAAGCGCCTTTACGATTGGCTAGAGAGCGTGCCAAAGGAGGTGGATCCACAATGATAACATCGAAATGTGGCATTGCAGAAACGAGAGCTGTCAGAGGCAAACTAACGGTGGATTTTCTAGAGGATGGAAAATATTCGTGCTTTGATTCATTAAGCAAATGTACTTTAGTCGTAGTTTCATCGCCTGCGAGGGCCATAGATGAGGCTGTAACCGACGAATAGTTTTCAGAGGCATTAGAACTCTGTCCATGTGAACGAGAGGGAAGCTCTACCTGTTTCTGACCATGCATAATAAAAGATTCAGAGGAACCCATTTCAGTAAGCAAGGAAGCCGGTTTATAAGCAGCAACAAACTGATCAACCGTTGCATGAACAAATGTAACTTTCTCTTCCACTAAATTTGCTTGAGCACTTTGTTTTCCTAAAGTAATAGCTAAAAGAGAGGAATCCACACACACCACATGTGCAGCACCATACACAGCCGCTTGAATTCCAAAGCCACCGATATAGGAATAGAGGTCTACATCAAAAGTAAAATGTGAAAGAAAGTGAGTAGAATTATTGGTAAGTATAAGAATAAAATATGGTACACAGAAAGTTAATAAGATAAAATCCATACAGCAAAGGCTATGCTTATGTTTTGAAATTGAAAATTCCCAAAAATATATAACAAAACTGTGCAGGCAGTGCAACGCACCCAAATACTAACTCTTTATATACAAACACTTACAAGCAAGGTATATAGTGTCTGATTTATCAGATTTGTTTCTATCCCAATGAAAATAGGTACTTCTGCAGAGTTAAAGCTGCTTTAACATTATTTTTGTATAGTTTACACACAGCGTTCTGTAGAATGCATTGCATTTTATTCCTCTCCACCCTTTTGTTATCTTGCATGATCAAAATTAAACACAAACGTGTTTATATTTTTATCTATTATATAGAAAAAATAGCATTTTTATCTCTTACCAAGAACACGTTTTCGTTTGCAATAACTTGCCAGCAAAGCACGATTATCCCGATGATCATAAAACCAACCTGTTTTCTGCCCATTGAAAACATCCACAAAGAAAGTAATCCCATTTTCACGAATTTCTGTAGGAGAAAGATACTGGCCTATAGGAAAGGATAGTAGAAACAAATATATATAGAAGATAGGCATTTATATATAACAATCAAAAGAAACACGTTTACAGAATCTTTTTCTTTTTCTTTCTGTATTTCCACTTTCTTCAACTTTACCATGACAGTAATACCAGTGGCTACAGTGATCAAAGAGTTTCAAAGTTGAGTATGTAATCTTTTATCAAAATTCTCCTCTGAAAATGATAAGATTCAGTTAAATACTAGTTTTATGTCAAACTCTACCAAAAATAAAAAAGAGTTCAAAGATGTTTTGAACTGTGTAAAGGAAGAAAAAGTAAACACAGCATTCCCTTGTTTTCAAAAATAAAAGTCGCATTGTCTAGAGAGTTATAATGAAAAACATAGAAGCTTACAAGGCATAAGAGGGGTAGAAGGGTATACTGCATAAGGAGAAAAATAATAAAAAACTAGCCATGGAGAAATTTTTAAAACAGCAACTAAACGTGAGAAAAATCCATTGTAACTTCCTCTGATAACATGGAAATAGAGTGCAAACAAAACTCTTCTACGGTCTGTTGATGTGTATTGATGCTCTATTTTACTCTTAATAAATAGGAATACACTCATTTAGTAAATAAAGAATAAATTTCTCACCAAGACATACTTCACGAGAACGTGGCACCTTTTCTAATCGCCGTACTAATGAATCCTTTCTAAAAGTAGTAGATTCAATAATGAAAGGAGAGCAACCCACAAAATATTTTTGATGTAAGCAACATGGAAATGAAAGAAAATGTATTTTTTAACAGAATAAAAAACTGAAAGAAAGTTAAGAAGAAATCTTTAAAAGAGAGTGTCTTTTATCCAAGGATACTTCATGAAAAAACTAAAAATGGCTAGAAAGGAAACGCTCTATGCAAAAATAAAAATAGAGAGAGAATCACTATTAAGGAAATGCTAGAGACAGTTCAATCTCCAGGAGAATCACTCAAAAAGTAAGAAAGAAAAATAACAGATTTAAAAGCAAGAAAACAGAAGAAACCTGAACAAAAAAACTAAAAAGATACTCGAGAAAATATATTCAAGATGCTTATAATATAATACTATCAATTGATAAAAAGAAAGAAAACAGCAAGAACTACGTAAATGAAAGAATGCTTTTAAGCAAAAACGATCATACAAAAATATCTAAATCCACTTTTAGAACTATGCAAAGTAAGCAAAATTCCCCCCCCTGAGTACCTTAAAATAATTGTTTTAGTTTGTAATATAATCTCCATAGCGGATACTAAGGCTGGTAATAATGCATCTATACCAGCTATATTCACTTGGAGACATGCTACATCATCATACCTATCAAAAAATGAATGAAAACCTCTATCATTAATTTTTTCCATCAAATACATTAGGCTCATAAACAAGAAAAACTATTCAATCTGCCATTTATTCTTCTTCTATCTACTTTTTATTTGGTACTAAAAATATATGTAGAGCGCTATATAAATAAGGGGAAAAGTAAAAAATGAAATAGCCTACTCAAAAACTGCACAGATCTTGATAGGATATAAAATATCCTTATGATGTAATAACCTGTCTATAATAACACCTGGGAGGCCATCTGCTTCGGCATTTACTACGCGATAGAAGGGCTCAGAAAAAAATTTCATTCTGAGGCTTTGAGCGGCTGCTAGGCGATCAGCAAAAAAATATTTATCAATCGAGATTTCTTGATTTTTTGAAAATATCCTGCATGACAGAAATAATTGCGTTCATTTTATACCCTTGGAACATATACACACGCAAGTATATCATAAAATTAAATAAATAATAGACAAAATGAAAACATTTCTGTGAGTGTATTAAAAAGAAAAAATAATGCAAAAGTGGCGAAACAAAAGGTAAAGCAGGAAGAGTTCCCATTTTAGAGTTAACGCATACATAAGCAGGCACATTTCCATCAAAATTGAGCTAGTTAGAATTCATAAAAGTTTAACCTGGCAGAAAGTTCAGAGTGATGGTTATACATGGCAACGCCAAGGTTTTCGCGGGATGTATTCACTACATTGACTAAACAAGGAGAGTGCTGCAACAGTTCCGCTGAAAGTTAAAAATAGGAAACACAACCTTATCACGTTTACATTTTTGCAGTTTACGATATTGCCGCTAATGTTATACAGAAAGCGTTTGCTTAGTAACAATAAAACCATTTGGGCAATGGTTGAGTAACATAACAGACCGGTGTTATCCCCGATAAGAAGTTAATTTGAAAAAAAAACACTAAACTAAGACTTACCACTAGGACGCACATCACTCTTAAACACCCATGGAGACCCACGTTCCAAAGATGCCTCTCCTTTTGCCGTAATCTCCAATGGGAGACGGTGAATGGGATTGTCTCTACTAGAAAAGAGAGAGAGTGCACGGCTATCTTGTTTAAACAACGGCTTCGTAAACTTTTGCAACGCGCCTACTCTAATTGGAGATAGGCACAAGTAGGTTTTCAACGAAGAAGCCCACATGATAGGCAAATATGGAAAGGGCATGCAGCAGGGCAATTGTTGTCCTACCACTCTTACCCATCCAACAGCTGCCACCATCCTCTACAGCATACTTAAAGAGTCCAAAAAAGAACAAAGGGGGCATGAGTACATTCCAGAAAATAAAAAAACAAATACAATCCAAAGAAAAAATGTATAAATCGACTCAATTTTAAATTGAATTCCTAAGGAGGCTTCCTGACCCATGCTTGCTATTAAATTATAGCCACAAAGCAATGCCTGCTGTAGACATTCCCTTAGCAGCAGCACAAAAGGGACTAACCATTCCTACGTATGTAAAAAAAGGGATCTAGTGAAAAATTTTCACTCAAAGAGCTACTTGCTTAATTAAAAAAGGAGCGTCCAGCGTATCTCTTCAATTCTATCCGCAGCAGTCGTGTCGTAGACTACCGAGCAAAAGTCGGCTGAAGACTCTAAATTTATATGCTTTGGATAGTCCCATGTAGCAAAACAAGCGACAGGGCCATCATAAATTTTACAGCAATCAAGCAAAAAATGTTTAAAAACCTCTTACGATGCAGCAGATGAAATAAAAATATTATTATAGAATGACTTATTAAATTACAACTGGTAGAGCATGCTGACATAGATTTTCTACTGGCAATCGATTTCATTGAAATCAAAAACAGCAGGCCTCATAGAAAACTTCGCATAACACTATTCAATTTTTTACTTTCTTGACCAACTGGATCGCACTTTTGGAGGAAAATGCCGCAGTTATGTAAAGAAATTGTTTTGTAACAGTGGGAATGGAATTTAAACTATGCAGGCCCTTAAAGAGCATAAAGATTGAGCATAAATTTCCAAACCATTGTTCAAGAAGAAGGTGCTGTAGCATCAATGTGAATGTGTATAATAAGATACGCGGCATAAACAGAAGACCTAATTATGCATGCTTATCTTGGTGTGTGCTCTTCAGAGTTTAAACGGTTTTATGAGCACCCCTAAGCAGTTATTAGATCCTGGTTAGCAGATAGAAAAACTAGTGATTTTGCTTCTCAAAAGTTCTTTAGTTTATTGCATTTCTTCTTCAACGTAGTTTATGAAACACGAATAATCTTAAAGCACAAAAATTCAGTTTTTCAAACAGTCGAGTTTTTTCCTAAGTGAAAGAAACTGCATGAACAAGCAGAAAATTTTCATTGCTTTAGCTTGTTTTAAGTGGCCATAGTCCGTGGATAGTTTTCTGCGAAATCCCCTAATCATTACGAATGTGCTACAATACATATGTGCCAACAACTATAAATCAGCAGGTGTAAAATATCAAATGACAGTTAATTACTGAAGAATGAAAATCTCTGTCATACTACTCAAACTAGCCAAAGCATAATTAAATGAAGTTGTACCGCTGAGTAATTTGCAGCCATGAATGAAATGTATAGTACCGTTATTGATATCCTTGTATTAGCCACATTTAATCACCTCACTTGTTTCCAATTTATAGTTTTTGTTGTAGCTATAAAGCAGACAAATCTTAAATCTAAAGAAGTTCAGAGGAGTAAGGACATACTGCTTGTGCAATGCGCATATTTATCTTGTGGTAACATACATAGCTCAAATGAAATGAGATATTGAAGAGCGTGGTAATCCTGTCATAGCATCGTTGATAAAATTACTCGTAATAACCATCGTGATACTTTGTAGTGAGTTAGCAAATGATTGATATCAAAGCAAATTTCTTCAATAAAAAAGTCGTGGGACCGAAATTGATATCCTTTAACTGCAATTTTCGGCCGGATAATACAGCATATAACTGAACAAGCGATTATTTTTACAGGAAAAGGGTAAGCATTTAACATCTTGAAACAATAGAAAAATCTGGTAAGAATGGTCACTTTATCAATATTCAACCTAGCTAATATCTAGTGAAAACCCACATTTGATCTATTTATAAAAAGAAAGCTCTAACTCGCAATAGTACAAAGTAGCGTTGTTACAGAGGGGACGCCGTTTTCTACGCTGCAGCTCTCTCCCACAGTATGAATGAATGACAGAAGGAAAACCACTGCTCTCTCGAGGGTATTCTCCCCTCGATCCTGTAAATGCTTCGTTTAAAATTTGTTCCGCACATGAAACCACAAAGCTTTAAATTCTTCTGCTACCTATTCAGCGAAATACTACACTCCTCCAGTGTCTGCCTTCGGACCTTTGACTCGGGGGTGATTGCCTTGTGTTATTTCTTTGCATTGATTCGCTACATTCGCATCATTCTAACTTACTGTTCTGCTTCTTCTCTTTTTCCTCCTTTTCCTACCTCTAAGGACTTTGGATTCCTTATTCAGCTAAAGAAAAATTATCATTTTCATTTGTCCCTTTTATCTGACTGGGTTAGTGGATAGATTAGTTTCCCCTTAAGCATTCTTCTTCTTTTGTCTGTTGTGGTTTTTACGTCTTCTTCGTTTGATGAGAGGAGTCACAAAGCGTAGAGCTCCTATCCTTATCAGCTTCTAAGAACTCTTAGATTTTCCGTGAATCCTTGCAATTACTACTATAGAAATATTGAGGTACCAGTCAATAGAAAAATATTCTTCTTTCTTGTGACAGCTCTTGCGTATAACACCGAGCGTTTGTAAAATTGAGATAAACGAATTTCGAGTCGTTTCCCCTATACTGCGTGCTTTTCATTTTTCATGTGGGTGACTGTGTACGATTAGCAGTTTTAGGAATCTTTTTTTCATCATCTGCACTCGCCGAATTTACTTTTCGCATTGCAATTCATTTTAAAAGCTTTATCTGTTGTTTTTTTCTATGTTCAGTTTAACTTTCCGTTGGCATCATGAAAATTAATATCTCCAACCCGAAGACGGGTTTACAAAAACAAATTGAAATTGATGAAGAAATAAAATTGTTTCCGTTCTATGAGAAAAGGATAGGCGCGGAAGTACCTGGAGATTCTCTGGGAAAAGATTATGTTGGGACGATATTCCGCATTGCAGGTGGTAGTGATAAATCCGGTTTCCCTATGATGCAAGGAATTATTACTAGCGGTCGTGTCCGCCTCCTCTTTCGTGATATGCCTCCTCGCAACCGTGCCCGAGGACTTCATCTTACGGGAAACGCTGTAACTGGTGCGAAGAATCCGTCTCCCAGTGCTGCATTGGCTGCTGCTAAATCACGTCAAGCAAGTGCTTGCCTTCATCGTACTAAGCATTTCAGACCTCAGAAGCAAGGACAAATGAAACGCAAGTCTATTCGTGGTTGCATTGTCGGTCCTGATTTGGCTGTACTTAATTTGTGTCTCACAAAAAAAGGTCCCCAAACAATTGAAGGTATCACAGATTCTTCTCTTCCTCGTCGTCTTGGTCCTAAACGTGCTTCAAATATTCGCAAATTATTCAATCTTGATAAGAAAGATGATGTACGACAGTATGTCATTAAAAGAAAAGTTTTGCGTGGAGATAAGGTGAAAGAGAAAGCACCCAAAATCCAGCGGCTCATCACTGCCACGCGCTTACAACGAAAACGTAGAGAGCGTGCCATAGTGAAAAAACGAATCGGAATTACAAAGAAGAATGAGAAGGAATATTTTGAAAAATTTGGAAAAGCAAAAGTATTAGCGAAAATTTAACCTTTTGTATTTTTCTTCTGCTTGAATGAGTCCTTTGCTAGTGTGTTTTTGTCATGCGATGGATGTACACTTGCATCTCCTAAGTTTATGCTGAACCGAAAATGACACCCTTATTTTATTAGCTGACTTCATTTATTCTCTCCTTGTTCAGAAAATAACTTTGAGTGAAAATATACTATGCAGCGCTTTTTAATCTAGTATTTAAGAGCAATGTATCACTTCTTTCCACTAGATTAGTACTTTTCTGCGGTTGATAAAATTTAAATGTGCAGTGAAATTATGTTTATAGCAATATTACGCTTCAATTGGTTTGGATAAAAATTGTTAAAAAGGTTTTTGGGATTTAATTATGTGTAGGACATTTTTTGATAACCTGCGCAAAGTTAAGGGCAATAATTGCTGCAACACGTTATTTCTACAAGCACCACAGTCTCACTCGCATATGATTTTTCTACATACCGTATTCTGTTTTTTCATTCTGAAGTTATGTTGCATTTAGAGCAATTCAGAAAACGGTGATTCAATGCTTCCAATCCTTTCTTTGTTAAGATTAAATTACAAAATGCATATGCGTAGCTTTCTTTAAGGATAGGATGTAATTGGATGCAGAAATAGTGCTGAATTTCAATTCTGTTTCACCGAAAATGTTATATACAATCTTGAGTGATATTTAAAAAGATGTAAGTCATGTTGTAGCTGTAATAAACGCAAATAATGAAATTGATTGCAGCCATTGTCTAGTGAATGCGTGCACACCTTTAAAGATAATACGATAGAAATGCCCGCTTACTTAAATGAAAACGGACACTGCAAAAGTATGAATTTTCAATTATTTTTTTAAAAAATCGCTTGTTGCGGTTCAAAAGAATTTACTCGAGACTTTATTATTACAAATAATCAAAAAAAGAATTATAAAGTAATTCGTACGCAGAAATTTTCTTCAATCGATTGTTTGAATAACAAAATAAACGCACTCATAACAGTGGGCTCGGCTCAGTCATATATCGTATAAAATCTTTAATTCAAGACCAAAATGGATCCTGTTCATCGCTCCATGACAATGATGTATCATTTTTATTTGTATCGGCTGCCTGATCTAAAGGATTGTAGAAATTTGGGGGAGCTTTTTCTAAAATACAATGGGAAATATTAACCTTTTCAGCACCTATTTCGTCAAGAAGATATCCCTCTATGTTATAATATTTTCGTAGTGGTTCATTCAATATATGGAGCACTACAAAATTAGTTGCTAAGCATATCCATCCTGATTCACTGCTTCCCTCTCGTGCCACTAAATCGATTTGTGGGCATGCATGAACAAATTCTTCTAATGATGTTGCAGTGGCGCGCGCCTGTGGCCCACTCTCAACGTTCATAAGTACTACAAAGTCGGAGATATAACTAGAATGGCTGGTGCGGAGTGCAACAATATCTTTTGCTTTATGGTAATCTGCTACTTCAACTAGTGCATAAAGAGAGGGTAAGAGAGGATCAAGAAGAAGTGGTGTCGTATTCCGCACAGTAGAATTTCCATGAGGTACAATGGCATTTCCAGACAAACGGTAGTTAGGATTATCTTCCTCTCTATATACAGATGATCTGAACGAATAGTTCTTTCGACGTCCATGCAGCAGTAGTAAATTTTCACCGACTCTTTTTTTGAGTATCCTAGGATAAATAGATAGATGAGAGCGTAATAGGGACAAGCGACGCGGCTTAATAACTTGAAATGCCTCTGCTTGCAGTATACGATCGCTATAAGCGACACCATCAAAGAGGAAGCCAATAGCCAAGTGGCGTATTAAATATCCTTTGCTCTTGCATGTTCTTTCTTCCTTGCAGAAAGATGCATGGTTAAGCAAGCTAACAGTCGAAATTTCCGTTTGAGTGTGGAATAGCAAGGCTATTCCACATGACACGAAAAGCTTGCAGAGAGAGCTTCTGCCAAAACCACATTGAAAAGCTGTGACAAGCAAGAAAAGTACAGCAAGGAGCATACTGTTTAGATAGCACCTACAGCTGTGAAGAAAGGTAAACAGCGTAAGGACATTTTTAGCTGTTCCAAAAAGTGATGATTCATGTGTTTCTCCACATTTAAAGCACACAGAAAGAAAAAAAAGTATGGGTGCGCAATGAAAGAATGTATCTCCATAAGGATATCTGAAAGAGCTACCATATTCCCTTAGAAGTAATTGTATATCAGGGAAAAGCATCACCTTTATTTATTATGCTCTCATAACACAGTTGCATAAAAGGAAAAAGTATGGGTTCATCAATTGAACCTTTGCAGCGCTGATTTTACGTGCTTCGGATTGCGTTGCATACATACATACATAGTACATAGGTTAAGAATTGACGCTGATAACTTAGAAAATTCGATTATTCTAAAACCCAAAACTAAAAATACTTACCTTTGTGCCGCGTAGCAGCCTAAAGAAAGGCAAATTGCAAATACACGTGGCTTATGAAGAATCCAAGCAAATGTTCCCAACAATAAAGAGATGGGTAGGGATTTTTAGCGTATTGTGGAGCAGTTGCGTCGACGCACTGTCTTTTGTACGCAATTTCAAAAATTTCCAATTGCGATGAAACTAGCGAGAGGGTTGTTCTTCCAATAAAAATTAGTGCAATCCAATGCATTCTACGCTCCAAAATATTTTAATTGTATGACAGTAGTTTTTTTGCCATTCGTTAACAATTCTGTTCATGAAATAACGCAAATATATCGCGTGATATTTCATTGATTTAACCACAAAATCCTTGCAGCTTCTCCAATTATGTAGTTCTGGCTGAGTGTATTATGCTAGTTAGACACCTAATCTATTCTTTGTAGGTAACCGAAATATATATATTTGTAGTAGTGTTAACATGCTATTAAAAGTTCTTGGTTGCTTTAAATTGATGACTTTTTGTCGATCCTTGTGCTTCATGAGCAGTGCCATCGGAAACCTTGGAAAGACTGTGCAATGCTTAGAAGCAAGAGAGCTTTTCGAACTTCTCTAACCAACAGCATTTATTGATTTTAAAAAGGAAAGCGATGAATGCACTTGTATGCTAAATAAGAGGGAATTGTATTGCAGCATGCCATGATGATAGATGGAAATTGCTTCAAAGAGTGCAACAGCAATATCAGTGCAAGGACTACGAGCAATAAACAATGATTATCAGTAGGAAGGGTTCAAAAACAGTGTAGGTAATAACAATTTTTTGAACTAGCAACAACTATCTGGTAATGTGGCTTCTCATGTAAAATTTTTTGCATTTCTAGGGATTTTTGTACTGTAATCCTTTCATATCCTCTACCTGCCTGCCAGCACCCTCTATTCCCTAATTTTTTTACGTACATCGCTTGAAGTTCCAATATGCCTTTCTTCTGTGTAAATTATTGAATGTAATGGAAGCAAATGCTGAAATTGTATTATTTCCCACCCATGCTTTAAATTTCATCGGCAGTAGACAAACTTGCATGAATTCTGTCAGTGCGGGTATAAAATATCCTGCTTATTTTGAAATTTCACTTGCATAGAAAAAACCAGCGGTGAAAGCGCATTTTTTGAATCGGTAAATGTATCACTGTAATAACCTTGAAATTGTGTTTCTAAAAGAAAGATTCAAACCCCTGATTTACAGGAGCTCCAATGCTGGGTAGAAAAACAATGCAGACCACACTTTCCATTCGGAGCAATAAACTTAGAAACGTAATGAATATGCTACAAACCCTGTGTTAATGGAGCGATAGAATAGTGCAATGAAAGTGCATTTTCTTTAAAGAATTGTTAACAAGCAAACACATGCTTCATTTTGTCTATTTTTGTGTGTTTATGAAGTAGTATGGTGTGCAATTCACATAGGGCTCCCATTTACAACAGGCTGATCATCCTACATTTTGACCCACACTTTTCAATTCCATCCCTAAAGGTTTTTTCAGCGATCTGCCTTTCTTTCTAATTGGTAAACTTAGTTTTTTTCATACTAAAAAATACTTTTATAAAATATCACAGCCTCCATGCAGAAACTAATTAAAAATAGATATCAGAAGCTGTGTTAGTTTTTAAACAAAACTAATCTTGCAGATGCCCTTAATCTACGCATTCCGTGTGTACGTACGCATTCTTCCATCACTGCATATGCTTACACTACTATGAAAACAAAGAAAGGCTGTGAAAAGCTTATAACCTCAAAACGAAATATATTTTACATGTATTACAAAAAATTGGCATACCCTGCGAGGTATACCGCAATGAAGACACGGCTGTAAAATGAACATCAACGCACAATTAAAAAATAATAAAAATTTTCAAGAGTAAAAGTTTTGCATTTAGATCACTTTTCCTGGTTTTTAAACTTGGAAAAATACCAGTATACAAAACATTCGTATAAAACAGTGATACAGAAATTCCCAATTGCAAAAGAAAAAAGAATCCAATTATACGAATCTGGAAGCGGAACCAAGTTATAATAATTTTTTATGTCTCCAATGAACCCTACGATGGGAAAGAATAAAAACCCAATACCAAAAAGTGTACAAAATAATAGCCAAAAGGTTAACAGCGGATTGGTCAAAATGCCTAATAAAGTAACACCATAAATATCACACAACAAAAAGAGAAAGAATTACAGCAGAATAAAAGCAAGAAAAAAAGGATGCACGACATTTCTTTTCAAGCCGTTTAAAAAGAGAGTGTCTCTCTCTGTGTTTTCCAAAAATAAATCCTAATTATTCAAAATTACTTAATCTCCAAGGATGATTTCGGGAAAATGCAACACACACAGAAAGATATTGCCAAAGAGAGAGGATAAATATTTGACTATTTTCAAACGATGCAAGCTCGGATCCATTCCCTTCCCCTGTAGGTGAAAAAATTATGAGAAGGAATGCAAAAAATATCTCAAAAATCAAAGGCTATATACCCAAGGACTTGCTTGTTATACACACCTCGCCCATGCAAAGATTCTATATAAAATAGACTTCACTAATCAATTTTTTAAAGTGAAAAAAAGTTCAACGTTTACACACAATTGAAAAGAAAAAAAAGTTCTCAAAAATGAATTCCTTTCCTGTGTATATACACTGTTTAAGATACATTGACTGCCTACTCTATAAAAAAAAAATAGAGGAAAATAGATATACTCTATAGAAAATTAGAAATTTTCTCTCTCTCTCTCTCTCTCTCTCTCTCTCTTTGATACACCCCTTCATACGATTTTATCTCGAAGATTGATCCCCTCTCAATGCCTCTTTTTAAAAATTGCAAAAAATTCAACCAATCCTCCCGAAGAGAGTAACTTTAAGACATACACACATTTTCAAGGAATTATTCTTTTAAAATATACTCTCTATTTACACAACCTGTATTTTCATCAGGAATAAATCGCACATAAAAAGATCTCTGAGATAAATACATAAGAGCAATCCCTTGAAACAGAATCTGGATAATACTCTGTAAAAATTATATCATTCAAAACAAAATTATAAAACATATTAGAACTCTATATTTAAAAAAGTAAAATTTGTCTCTCTTTTTCAGTAAAAGAAGGAGTACAACAAGACTCAGTGAAAACAGAGTGCATAAGAGAGAGAAGAGGAATGTGAATAAAAATCCTAAAAAATTATATATATAAATCCTAAAAAATTATATAAAAATCCTAAAAAATTATATATATAAATCCTAAAAATATATATAAAAATCCTAAAAAATTATATATATAAATCCTAAAAAATTATATATAAAAATCCTAAAAAATTATATATATAAATCCTAAAAATATATATAAAAATCCTAAAAAATTATATATAAAAATCCTAAAAATATAAAAAAAATATAATTTCGTATACATCCCTCTTTTGAAAAAAAAAGAAGTCACAAATCAAAAATTTCCACCCACAAATTTACTTCTCTTACAAAGTTGAGAAATAAATCGCACTCTATCCTCCTCTTTCCCTCCTATTATTTTCACAGGAAAATGTATTTCTCTCTAAAAATAGAAAACAAAGGAAGACGGTAGTCTCTTCTTTCACCTGTCCAACGATAGAACAAAATACAGAAATTTCCACCAATCGTTTAGGAGGAATTTCACGTCTAAGAGTAGAAGCAGAATGTGTCCAAGACATAAAAATAGAAAGTGGAAGAATAAGGATGATATCAACAAATACATACTGAAAGAATAACAAAAAAAATTCTAATTTTAAAGGAGGAAGAAGGACATCGTATTCTACCTTATAAGAAAACATGAAGAAAAGAGGACGATACAATTTTTTATTTTTAAGCAAAAGTAAATCTTCTTTAGAAATATTAAAAATGAATAAATAAATACATTTTATACAAAGATTATAATAATAAAAAGCTATTTCCTCATTGAAATATAATAAAAATTATTTTTCAATCACACAAAAGGATAATTTTTATGAAAAAATTGGAAATTTCAATTTTTTTTTTCATATATATTTTAAAAATTTTATTGTCAAAATTATGAAAACTCCAAAAAATGTTATAAATTTCATTTTTCTTACTTGAGAATCTGAAAAATTCGTTCCATATAAATATAATAATAAAACACTTGTAGTTTCAATCAGAGCATACATAAATATAAATTTGAAAATTTGAAGAGAATTCACCAAAGCCGCACGTCCTAAAAAATTAAATAATAAAATAATGAAAATTCTTTTAAAAAAAAAAAAAATTTTTAATACTGTAAAGTATATATAAATTGGATGCAAAAACTATGAATGAGAAAAAATAATTATTTAAAAAATAAATTAAAATAAACTATTTCATCCTTCCTTTAGAAAAGCTTCCATGCATTTATTAACTTTACGAAATATTTTTTTAAATAAAAAATTTAGAGTGGCTGCCTTGTTTTGCAAAAAATTGAAATATCATCAAAAAACATACGATGAAGGATTTTACATTTCTTTCTTTAAAAAATAAATTCAAATACTATCGTCTACTCTCACCTTCAATCAATATTGTTACACAACTTTTGATACTCTTTGATAAGGATTTGAAATTTGCAGCAATGGATGCATCGGAAGCACTTAAAGAAATCTGATTTATAAAAATATATAAATTTTTGTTTTAAAGCATCCTGTATATTCTTCTTTTATGCTATAAAGAGTTCTACTCAGAAACAAACAAAGTGTAGTTTTATACTACATTTTACTTATTTCTCATACTTTGCATAACATAGAATTGATTTCTTTTCATTTATCTTTTTTTCCCTTTTTTATTTCTATTTCTCAGTTCTCTATTTTTTTTTATTTTTCCTTTCTTTTTTTTATTTCTCTCCTCTCCTCCTTCCTCTCTCCTTCCTCTCTCCTCCTCATTCCTCTCTCCTCCTTCCTTCCTCTTTCCTTCCTCCCACTTCCTCATTCCTTCCTCTCTCCTCCTTCCTTCCTCCTCATTCCTTCCTCTCTCCTCCTACTTCCTTCCTCCTACTTCCTCTTCTCTTCCTCTCTCCTCCTACTTCCTTCCTCTCTCTTCCTACTTCCTTCCTCTCTCCTCCTACTTCCTTCCTCTCTCCTCCTACTTCCTTCCTCCTTCCTTCCTCTCTCCTTCCTCTCTCCTTCCTCTCTCCTCCTCATTCCTTCCTCTCTCCTTCCTTCCTCTCTCCTCATCCTTCTTCCCTTTAAAAACGTTTCATAAAGTAAAATTTCTTCCTTTTCTTTTGGATTCTTCAAATACAACTCACCGATAGATCTGCCACATTCAATGCATCACAATCATTTGCTCCATCACCAATCATTGCTACGAATGGCTGAGAAGATAATTTTTGCATGGATTTCACCAAAGAACTCTTATCCATAGGAGATAACCGTGCATACACAGTGGCTGTTCTGATAAAAGAGTTTTATAAAAAAAAAAAATTGAAATAGAAGAAGAGGGAGGGATAGAAGGATGAACGAAGGAAATAAAAATAAAAAATATGAAATGAATTCTTATGACAAAAATAACAAAACTATGCCTCAAATAGTAGACTATTATAAAATTGTAAGCATAGAAAGGATGAAATAAATACCTATAAAAAAAAATTTAAAGAAATAAAAGAAGATACAAAAAAATCTTTTTGATATAGAAAAATTGTTTCTGTCTTCCTTTTCTTTAAAGAATTCTTACACAGGGTATTCAAAGAATATAAAAATTCATCTTTAAATTTTGTATTTGTAGATATTTACTTTTCTCGTTCATCTGAGATGAAGATTTGTCTCTTTTTTCTTACTTCAAATGATGTTTTTAATAATAAAATTTCCATCTCTTATCGCTTTCTTTCTCCTCCTCACTTCTTTCTACCCCCCTCCTTCCTTCCCTCACTTCTTTCTACCCCCCTCTTTCTCCTCCTCAGTTCTTTCTACCCCCCCTTCCCCCCTCTTTCTCCTCCTCACATCTTTCTACCCCCCTCTCCCCCCTTCTTTCTCTTCCTCACATCTTTCTACACCCCTCCTTCCCTCTACCCCCCCTCCTTCCCTCTACCCCCCCCTCCTTAACATGGAGTGGAGAATTATTTGTATATCTTTAAATAACAGAATCTTACTCAAAGAGAGAATTACAAAAATCAACGTAACATTGAGCCACTTCCATCACATCCATAAGTGAGGAATCTTCAATAGATGTATTTGTAGAAGTAAAAGAATTTTCCATCACTTTATTAGGAGAAACAGAGAGAGTTTCTGTTGCATCTTCTACTATTTTTTCATGAGATGTATATACAGGATAGCCTTCATCATTCAACTGAAGAGAAGAATACTAAAAATATATACAAAATAAACTAAAACTCTAAAACATATATATAAACCAAAAACACTGTCTTGAACAAAATGCAATGCTTGGAAATAGAAAATTTCCACATAAAAGTATGAAATTCTTCTATCTTGCATTTTTATTATTTTATATTTATATCCTTCTTCTTCTTCCTCTCTTTCTTTCAACTTTATTTTTATATCCTTCCTCTCTTCTTCTTCTTCTTCATCCTACCACAAACTATAAATTACAATATATCTAACATTTTGTATTTTCCTCTCTCTTATGAATGTAAACATTTCTTTTCTAAAATACTCTCTTCTACTCTTTTATTTCTTCTCATTCTTCTTCTTTACATTATAATGTAAAGAAGAAGAATGAGAAGAATGTCTATTCCATCGTGTGATTAAAGAAGCCATCATAGACGTCCACACAACACTCTTAGTATAAATCCATTTATAAAGAGAAGAAAATGTCCATAGAAATTGCCTTGGATCATCCTTTGGAATATCTTGGATATCCTATATATAAAAATAACAAAGAGTAGAAAAAATTAATCTCTTTCATATATACTTTTCCATTAGTTATAAAAGAATCTCTACTTTTTTAGGGGGAGAGAGAGATATCTTCATCTTTAATATATATTGAATTCTATAGAGTTTTTTTTAAATCTTTCATTCTCATATAAAGAGAGAGATAGAGATAGAAAAAGAGAGATAGATATCTACTTCTACTAGTTTCTACACTTCTAGTATAGAGTATCCTTTTTCAAAACTCAAAATTTCAAACTCTCCAATTCACAATGAGAGAATGTTACTATTATAATTTTTATTCTACAAACATACTCCATAAGGAATATCTTTTATAAGAAAAGAAGGGCTGGGAGAAGCCATCGATGTACGTACATCCAACAATTGTGATTCAAAGCCTCGAGTATTTAAATTTAAATTATTTGAATATTTTTTTTTTCCTAAAAAAAATATATTAGAAAAAAATAATATTATAAAATTTTGTATCACCTCATCTCAATCACATCAATCATCTCTTTCACGTCATATCAATCCTCTCATCTCATCTCAATCATATCAATCATCCCATCTCAATTATCTCATCTCTATCCTATCAATCATCTCATCTCAATCACATCAATCATCTCTTTCACGTCATATCAATCCTCTCATCTCATCTCAATCATATCAATCATCTCTATCATATCAATCATCTCAATCACCTCATATCAATCATCTCAATCACCTCATATCACATTCCTCTCATCTCATCTCATCTCAATCATATCAATCCTCTCATCTCATCTCAATCACCTCATATTACATTCCTCTCATCTCATCTCCCTCCATTTCTCCCTCTCTAAGCGTTGGATTTATACCTTGAAGTCGTAAGATGGCAGAATATTTCTCATGAATGGCTTGAAGATTACGCAGAGCACCACTCGTAAAAACAAATGAAGTTTGTTTAAACAGAGAAGATTTATGTTTAAGATTGGAAGAAAGAGAAACAAGAGAGGAGGAAGAATTTATCTCCATTGGTAATATTGAGAAATTTCCTTCAATAGACAAAGCATGAAGGGAAGGCAAAGAAATTAAATTCAATGGAGGAATACAATCATCGGCAGCATCTATGAATTTCTCACAGATATTCACCATTATCTCCAAAGATGTATTCATCAGATGTGTGGTGTTCAATGGATGTGAGGAAGATTGCTCCAGAATTCTCCATGATATTCTTCCATTTATATCATCAAGGAGAACAATTCCAGCCGTTTCTCTGCATAGGAACAAAAATAATAAAAGTGAGAGAAGAAAAGGAGAGGGGAGAGAAATGCTGTGATAATTTGAATGAAGTAGAAGAGAGAAAAGAATAAAATATGAAAGCGTGTAAATCTGGAAAATTAAATGACTGGTATAACGAAGAAAAAGAAGTGTACTGGACAACTTAGTAAAAATAAGGAAAAGAATTTCATTCTCCTTTCTTTCTCCATTTTTCTCTCCTCTTATCTCTTATTTCTCCCCTTTCCTTTTCTCTAGTCTCTTTCTTCTCCTTTTCTCTCTTTCCTCTTTTCCTCCATTTTTCTCCCCCTTCTCTCTCCTCTCCTTTTCTCTCTCTCCTCTCCTTTCCTCTCCTCCTCTCTCTCTCCCCCTCTCCTCTCTCTCTCCCCCTCTCCTCCTCTCTCTCTCCCCCGCCCCCTTCCTCTCTCTCTCTTTCTCTCCCCCCTTCTCTCTCCCCCTAAAACAGAGCTCTATAAGCCTACGGTTTAATAATATTGCATTCTTTGGCTATCGCCATAGCGGTCAACGCATTATCGCCAGTAGCCATCGCACAGAAACATCCAGCAGATTGAAATAATTTGATGGATTCTGCTGTATCCGATTTCAATTGAGAGGAGAATATCATCAATCCTAAAAATTTCAATTCTGTTTCAACAGAGTCTCGAGAGATTATCTCAACAGATGTATCCAAAATTTTACCAGCCATAGCTAAAACTCTAAACACAAATTTTTAATGGATAGAAAAAGAGAGAAATCTACAGTAGGGAACCAATGAAAAAAAGAAATTTGTAAAGAAATACATTCTATAGTCTTGGAATGTTAAGTTTTTAAAGAATTTTTAAATACATTATGTTTTATAGATGGATGTGTGGAGGAAAGAAGATTCAAATGATTTTTCTTTAAATTATTTTTATCAATTCTGTTATTTATTTCTCTATTTATGTATTGCATTATTATAGATTCTCGAAGTTACAATATCTCTCTCTGTAGTTCATTTCAGAAATTTGTATTTTATTGAAAAAATTTATTTTAAAAAATTGAATCAACTTTATTTTTAATGGACACTCACCTCTCTTTTTTAAATTTTGAAAAATTTCTTCCCACTTTCAACTAAAAAGATATTTCTACCCTCTCATGACTGACCGCATGCCTTTATTCGCATAATTTTTGATAATTTCTGCCAGATTAGAGGGAAGGGATGCCTCCAAACAAAGAGTTTGAATGATTTCTGGGCTTCCTTTGCAAAAACCCTGCAAAAAATCATTTTTACATTAAGAAAGATTACTACGAATTGAAACTCGGAGTTATACTCTATTTTTTACATGCTATTATAGTACAAACTTTCTTCTATACCTTTTCCTTCCTTGTTTTCTCTCTTTCAAATCCTCTCCATCTCCTCTCTCTTCTCTCTTTTTCTCCATCTTCTCTCCTTTTCTCTCCTTTTTTCTCTTCTCCCCCTCCCCCCCACTCCCTCTCTCCCCCCTCCCTCTCTCCCCACCACTCCCTCTCTCCCCCCTCCCTCTC